>PVIJ01000683.1:86642-257726 GCA_004024925.1 Scalopus aquaticus | reverse complement strand
CCTCATCCTCGCTTATGCCCCCCCACCACCTCTGTCCACCCTGACGATCCCGCCAGGTTTTTCCTCACGCCTTGAGCCGACTTTAGATCCTTTCCAGACAACTCCTGAATTTCTTCTGCGTCTTTTAGCTATGTGCACCCCACTGCAGATCTCCTGGCCATCTTCCCCACTGCTCCAGGGTCCTTCTGGGGTCCCCTGGGTCATCTCTCTTCACTCCCCTTTCCTTTCCCCTCAGTCGTTATCCCATAGCCTTTATGCAGTCTCCCTCAATCACTGGGCCTGTCGGACTTCCCCTCCCTCTCCCGCAGTTCCTGCCCTCCCTGCTTCCCCGGACAGCCCAGCCCCTGCTCCCACTCCCTGCCCTCCTGGCTCTTTCCCTTCTCAGCATCGCAGGGACGCCTCTGGCCCAGTCCGTGGCTGGAACCGCTTCAGTGCCTGTTTATTTCAAGAGTCCAGAGTGCTTTCATGTGACAGGTCATGTTTGCCCCTGTGGGCTTCTGACCCCTTCATATCCTCTGTGACCCGGGAGTGGCTCACGTGGCATCTCCGTTTTGTGCACGCAGGAGGCCATGCCTGTCACCTACCAGGGCCACGTATTTGTGCCAAAAGTTTTCCGTTCTACCCTTGGTCCCTGCTCGAGCCGCCTGCTAGTGATTCCTCCTGTGCACTCACATGTGCATGTTCCACACCCACTCCAAACTACATGCCCACCCCCCCGCCCTTCCCATCCTTGCCTGTGTCCCTAAATTTTACTGTATGGTTAAGAACGCCATTCCTGGTACCTGCAGATTGGTTCCAACCCCAGCTTCACCACCCCCTGGGGCAGTCACATCACCTCTCAAAGCTCCCGCTGCCTCATCTTTGACATGGGGTTTACAATAGCACCCGAGCCCTAAGATTGTCATGAGGGTGGTGTGGATTCATGCTTACACACTTCTAGCCAGTAGCAAGCACGCAATGCTGGCTGTTGCTCGTCTTCCCCAAGAGACACTTCCCAAGGTGCTGTGAGCACGATAAAGCTGCCACAAAAGCCCCAGCCCCCACGTACCCTTTCCAGGTGCCAGATCTAGGGTCAACAGCCCTGGGTTTCCCCTTGAACAAGGTGAGGACTTCCTACAGACTAGCTTCTCCCTCTTGCCCCTCCTTTCTGAGTCAGGGTAGATGAAAAGTTGTGTGATAATTTGATAAGCAGAAGTTCTGGGGAGCCCCTGCGTCCCAGCATGGCCCTGAGCTGAGTTTCAGATCCACCTCTGTGGGCCTGCCCGAGAGGGTGTTTTGAAAGAGCCTTTTCCAGGCGCTCTGGGCAGGTCCTTGCAGCCCGGCCGGCAGCCCAGGCAAGAGGAAGTGGCGCTGCCCGTGGTGGCCTCCTGTGACCCTGCCGTGTGGGTGTCCGTCAGCCCAGCAGCAGGACTGCCTCTGGTCTGAGTGGGTATCCTCACTGGTGACAGCTTTGTCCCCAGAGGGGGAGGAAGCGAGGATTTCTAGATTTGGGGAGAGCTTGTGAATCATCTTGCCTTTGTCTCAGCTCCTCCTCGGGGGTGGTGGAGTTGGCAGGAGGGATTGGGTTCGGCTTGAGAGCTCACCTGGATTTGGACTGGTGTGATGGCGTGCTGGGGGTGAGAGCATGAGGGTGAGGGGCCCTCATATTCTCCCATTATTCTGGGGAAGAGGAAAGGTGGCTCTCGAGGGCCTTTGCTGCTGCGAAAAGTCTTGTTTCATTGGTGGGCTTTTGCGTGGGGCTTCTAGCTTCTGCTCCACTTCCCGCCTCCACACAGCAGCCAGAGTGCACCTTTAATTTAATCAGGTCTGGATCCACCCCATAAGAGCCAGACCCTGATAAAGAGCATCCTCTCCGTCTCCATCGCCTTCCACCATCCCCCTGTGCACTCCCCTCTGGGAGCATTCGCCTCCTTGCACACTCCTGCCTCGGGGCCGTGTCCTGCTCGTGTCATGCCCGTCCCCTTTGGATAGCCTCCTGACCAGCCCGCTAATGAGGCTCGCCACCTTGCTCCCTCCTTGCCCCTCCACCCTGACTTACCGTTCTCTGAACTCTTGCCACCGCCTCACATAAGTACTCTGCTTGTACTCTGTTGGCCTCTTGCCTGTCTTTCTCCGTGAGAGCAGGACTTTGCTCTCCTTGCTGTTGTATCCTCGGTACCTCGAACAGGGTGTGGTATGTTGAAGGTGCTTAGTACAGTAAATGTTGTTGAATGAATGGACAGTGTTTGCTGAAAACCTGCATATCTCAGTCCTGTCAGTGGCTGGCTGGGTGGCCTTGGATCTGACCGTGGGCTTTGGAGTCCCCCTCGGTAAAATCAGGGGTCTAGGACTTGGTGCTTCAGAGGACGCTCCATGTCTCAGGTTTCAAGTTTTGTTCACCCCCCTGAGAAGTCGGGTTGTACATGAACTGATTAAGTCGCCCCGTGGGTGATGTGGAGGGCCTGTGCGGGGCTGAAACCCAGGAAGCACTGAGATGTGTCGAGCACAACATGGCCCACTTGGAGTTCTTGGCCTTGGCAATCTGCTTCTCAAAGGAAGGGCATGAATGGAGGCCAGAACCTCTGATGATGGAGGCTCCTCCTGCAGCCTCATCTGGTTCCGGGATCCCAGTGGCTGGTCACCTCCCAATGGCAGCTCCTGGCCACACTGGTTCCACACTGGTTCCAGGAGGGAAAGGAGCATAGGAGGGTGGTTGATAGTCTGGGTGGGCCTCAGTCAGACCTGTGCGCGCTCTGAGCCAGCCAGGGTCAGAGCTGGTAGACTGACTCGGGGCACCAGCCCGCTGCGTGACAGTGGCAGGGGCTGGACCACCCTCTTTCCCCTACTGCCCTCCACCTGGCTGACCCTAGTCATTCTTCATTACGCCCTTCTGCAAGCCTTTCCTGACTGTTCTGCCCTTCCCTCCCTCACCAGAGCACTCAACGGCTATGTGGCAATTCTCTGTTTACATCTCTTTTCCCCACTAGACCATGAGCCACATTGCAGGAACAGGAGACGCTTGTCTTTTTTTTTTAAAGATTTGTTTATTTATGCATACAAGAGCTGTAGGCCAGAGGTGGGGGCGGGGGCGTGAGATGGTTCACCAGAAACAGAGTGGGGAACAAAACAGGCAGATCGGCTGAAGTACACTGCTGAGGGGAGCAGCGGGCGAGGCAGGAGAGGCCTGCTGCGCCATGTGGGAAGCTCCCTGGCCAGGGATGGAACTTGGGCTGCAGTGGCTGCGGATAGCAAAATCGTCCTGCAGGGGCTGGTGATAGTTTCATAGTGCTGAGACTTAACTCTTTGCACCACCAGGGAGGCCCAGGAGACTCTTGTCTTATTTACTGCTATTCCTGCTACCTGCTGAGGGCATTGCCTGGCCTGAAGACCTCAGTAACTGTGAAGCGAGTGACTGAATGATTGAGTGAACGCTGTCATGAGTGGTTCAGTCCAGTTAATTGGTAATGGCTGCCTGAAGCTCTGTTTCTAGGAGGATTCTGAGGCGGTAAACTCAGTGTAGGAGTTAAGAGTGCTGGGATCAGTTGATCACGTCTGCCACGGACTCAGGCAAAGTGCAAGGATCAGCTAGTGATGTCTGCTTAGGGCCTGGTGGTGGTGGCTACTGGGCTAACCACACCTGCCTAGTACTGTAGGCTTGTGTCCCAGGGAGCCCTCGCGATGTCTGCTCATTTCCCTTTCCCTTTCTCTTTCTAGCTGTCCCTTCCTGGCCCGCCAGCTGACCCTTGCCATCCCCATCATCGCTGCCATCCTCTTCTTCTTCGTCATGAGCTGCCTGCTGCAGACAAGTTTCACCGACCCTGGAATCCTGCCTCGGGCCACTGTCTGCGAGGCAGCCGCCCTGGAGAAGCAGATCGGTGAGGTTCCTGCGCCAGCCAAAGCTGTGTCCCCAGCTCCACCTGCCTTGACTTGGGAGGAGGCCTGATTTTCTCTACCCACACTGTGCTAAGGACTGTGTGGAGCTGACACTAGAGTGGAGGAGACAGATGATAAACAAGCAGGAAATGCTACCAAGCGATGCTGTGGTGGCAGCCAGAACAGTACTGAGAGCTTACTGGGGGGTCAGGCGTGTAACCTCATTAGATACTTGGTCTTACTTAATCCCTTGATAATCTTAGAAGGTGGGTACTACTTTCTTTTACTGTTTAATTAAATTGAGTCTCAGTGAGGTTAAGTAAAGTCGTCCAGGATCATGCAGTGGAAATGCTGGAGTGAGTCCCGAGACAGTCTGACCAGGGCCCCTGCCCGTAAACAGTCACATGCACTTATTCACTCACTCATCAAGCATTTCTTGAGCCCCGATTATGTGCCAGACACTTTCCTAGATGCTCATTTTCGAGATGGTGATTGAGCAGTGAGCAAATGTGCCAGTGGCATCTTTGGGACCTTTGAATTCTTTTGTAGCTGACATTCTAGCAGGAGGAAAAAGATAGCAAAACAAATAAGTAGGATGTCAGACTGGCCAGAGGAGAGCAGCGAGGGAAGATGAGAGCTGGGGGAAGAGATGTGATTTTAATAGGGTGTTTAGGGTGGGCCTCATCAGCAAAGAACTGCAGAGATGAGGGGTCGAGCCGTGTGAGCATCTGGGAGTTAGGTGTAGAGCGTGAGCTAGTTTAGGTGGTCCCAGGAGGCCTCCAGGAGGAGGTGGCACTTGGATGAGCCCTGAACAGTATGATGGAACCAGTAGCTTGTGATCTGGAGACAGTAACAACAGGAAGGCCAGGGTGGTCAGAAAGAACTTATGCTCCCAGCTGGCCTTCACTTCCTCGCAGACTGCTGTGTGGGTTCCCCTTGATGGCTGGGCACTAAGGTGAGGCCTTAATCTCGGCTTGCTCCACCCCAACTCCTTCCTGCTGAGAAGTGACGTGGATATTTGCACACCTCGGGGGTTTCCGGTTTGTGGTTGGCTCCTTCCCTTAATAGGGTGACTTTCAGACAGACTTCTAAATACCCAGTGGGCACTGAAGAGTCCTGTGGCCTGTAAATGTCAGGCCCTGCTGCGCCCACCACTGGAAGGTGCAATGAGTCCTCCGGAGCAGCTCCAGAGGCGGCAGGCAGAGACGAGGCCCTCACTCCCTGTCTGTTTTCATCTCCTTCCTCTGTCCCCGCCTGTTCTCAGCCACACCTTTGGTGCCGTCTTTCTCTCCTACATTCAGTTTTCTTCCTCCTCACACCACTGGGCCACATGGTCTCCTGGACTCTGCTCTGTCACAGCCCCTCAGTCTGACCTGGCCCTTCCTTCTGACCTCAGGGGAGACGCAGCAGTAGGCTCCTGCGGGGGCCAGTCATGTGGCAGGATTAGTATCTGGCTGCCTGGAATCCGCCACCTCCTGTGAGCTGTAATCCCCCAGGGAGCACTTGACTGTGCGCTGAGTGCCTTCTACCTGTTAGCCCCCAAATCCTCACAATAGTCTGTTGTGCCGACGTGGAAACTGAGGCAGGGAGTAGCTGGAGATGGAATGTGCACCTTGCCTCCCAAGCCCCTGCTTTCTCTTCTGAGGTGGTGGCATGGACACATCCCTAGTCTTTTGTGGCCAAACCATCTTCGTCTCCGTCGCACCTCAAGTGTCCTAGGCTCTGGGAAGCCTTGGCAAGCCCAGTTACACCAGACCTCCCATGGCCTGCTCCCCATGTGCCTTGTCCTGCCTTCTTGGCCCTGTGCTGCATGGTGGGCGTTACGGAATCGCCAGGCAGGTCCCACAGCCTTTCCTGGGTGGTGAATGTCTTGTCCACCCTGGCTGCCACATGGAAGACTCAGGACATTGGCTACATGGCTGCACCTCTGTAGAGGCCTCCTGGCTTCCCTGGGCGACTGCTGGAGAGAGAGTCGGAGCGTCTCCCCGTTGGCATTTTGGGTTTGTTCTCTTCCGTGGTGATTCTGTATGTAGACTCCTGGCTGCAGTGGGAGGAGGAGAGGGGCCAGAAATGAATCTGATGTAAACTGTGTCTTCTGGTGGTTTCCACGCTAGCTCAGTCCAGGTGGAAGGTCTGCCCAGTCACCACAGGTGTGAGACCAGGCTCTGGAAGAGGGTCAGAGAATCCAGGAGTATGTTCTGTCTGCAGGATATGGAGAGGCTTCCTGGAGAGGTACCTTGAGGCACACTGTAAAGTTTGGGTAGAGCTGAGGCACAGAGAGGTGTGTGAAGGGAGCCCTGCAGGCAGGTGGAACAGAGGGGGCGAGGACAGAGTGGGGAGGTGGGGGCCAAGCATGGGAACCCTTGTGGGTCAAATTATCTGGAACACAAGCACTTCAGAGAATTTGGAAAATTATGGTTGGACAGTGAGGTGGAGTCTGTCTTGTAAGGCCCTGAATGTCAGGTCAGAGACTTCCCCTTGAGAACAGTTGCCAAGCTTGCACTGTGGCATCTTTGGGACCTCTGATTTTCAAATGAACCTGAGTTGCATTTTAGGGTGTGGCCAGGAGGCTTCTGATCTGGGTGAAATGTATTTTCTTGAAAAGGACTAAGGTCCCTGAACCTTTACAAGAGATTGGAGGCCAGCTCTGAGGTGGGTGGTGCTTTTCATGTAAACGGGCATCAGTGGATGCGCCCAGGCCCATCCACACAGTGCGTATTAAAACCACCCCTTACCCCCCCACACCCCACCCCCCGACAACGGCCCACCCCTCTAGCTCCCCCGCCTGGATTGCTGGTCCAGAGTGACCAGCTCCTCCCAGCTTGCCCAGCACTGTCTCTGGGTTAGCACTGAAAGTCTGAGGGAGACCCTGGTTCTGAGACCAGGACTGGCCAGCACTGGGCTCTACAGCTGGATCACCCCCCAGGGCCACACAGAGGAAGAGGGGTAGGAGGCAGGAACATTGGCCCCCAAAAGCTCCTGGTCTAATGGGACATGACAGAAACATCCAAATCCGAGCGATAGGCGCTCCCCAGACAGCTCTCTGGACAGACACAAAGGTCGCCACACACAAGTCACACGCTCAGTCCTGTCTGACTCCGGGAACTAGCCCATCAGGGACCCATTGCCTGAGGCACTCCTGCCTCATCCACCTGGCTGGCTCGGGGCTCTGCTGACAGGTCCCGACCCCTGGCCTCTGCCTTCAGTCACACTGTCTCTCCAAGACCAGACAGGCCCTGCCCTCCCTGGCTCAGCACTGGGTACTCCCCAGTGCCCTCGGCAGCATATCCTGAAGAATGTTTTTTTTTTTTTTTAAAGATTTATTTATTTATGCATACAAGCTGGGGTATAGGCCAGAGGCATGGAGCGGCGAGAGGGTTCACCAGAGACAGTGGGGAGCAGCACAGGTAGATAATCAGAAACACACTGCTGAGGTGAGCAGCGGGTGGGGCAGGAGAGGTCTGCCTGCCATGTGGGAATCTCCCTGGCCGGGCGTCGAACTCGTGTCGCTGCTGTCGACAGCTCCACAGCGCAGCGCTTAACCGCTGCGCCGCCAGGGAGGCCCTGAAGAATGATTTTTGGAGTCCAACCTTGGTGATTTTTTGCCCTTTCAGCTTCTCACTTTGTACCTTCATTTCTTTAGTATTTTCCTTTAAATGGCTCACTTTTAAACGCACTTTACAAGGGAAATTTATTTCACCCCTGTAGGCAGAAAGCCACTTGCTCTGAATAAAAGGTAATCACAAAAACAATGTTACAGGATTCTTGGTGGTTACAGTTGACTGCCAGAAGCAGTCACCGTGAGGCCTGTGAGGGTGGCAGGTATTAGGCATTAAAAGTCGAGACTTTCCCCTTGAGGGAGTCAGAAACTTGAAAGAAAAATTGAAAAGGGAATAACTTTCTCATGACATGATTCGATGTTGCTTAGTGTCTTGGCCAGGAAGTGTCATTTCCCAGGAAGCGCCTCACCTGAGGTGCTCTTGCCTACAGGACCTAGGCCAGCTCCAGCTCACCCTTCCCTGGCCCTACCACTCCCCGGGCCCCAGCCCTGGATGCCTCTGTGCCTTTGCCCACGCAGGCCCCTCTACTGCCCTGCCCGGTGCCTCCCCAGGGAGCGGAGTCCAGCCTCACTGCTGCGTGTCTGTGGTTCCTGTCAGGCGGCTGCCTCCCGCCCCCACCCCACATCTTCCTGCCGTATTCCCGTGGTGTGGAGTTTAGACGTAGTGATACTCTAGTGACTCGCTGTGGGTTAGACCTCTGCACTAGGTCTCTCTCACTTGCTGTCATCGTGCCAGGTTGATGTGATTACCCAACAAGGAAACAGGCCCAGAGAGGTTGAGCTGCTTCCGCAAAGTCACAGCCAACACGTGACTGGGCCAGGTTGCAGATGAGCGCTCGCTGGCCCCAGAGTCACTGCCCTTGACTCACAGCCTCTACACAGATGGTAACTGCCCACTTTTCCCTTCATATCACCCGCCCACTCTGCCCTCACGCTGAGCTCTTCCTGTGTGCCCAGGCTCACCCTAAGCCTGTCTGTGGTAGGGGCTCCCCAGTCCTTGGAATGAGCGGAAATGGTGAGGATTACAGTGACCCAGCACTCAGAGCCTGAGCGCTGTGGCTGCCCTTGAGCCAGCTTGGAGTAGGGGAGGCCACAACAGCCCTGTCACGGGTGGTGATGGCAGAGGCTGCAGTCGGGCCCAGTGGGGTGGGCGGAGACCTGCAGCCTGCCCTCACTGCAGCCCCCTCAGCAGCTCATGGCCAACCTCGGGGGCTTCCACGCCCACTACTGGGCTTTATCCCCAACTTTGAGGCTCTGAAGCCATCCACAGCATCCCCTTGGTGAGGAGAGAGGTGTAGGGAGTCACCGGCATGCCATGAGGAGCCTTCCCCCACCATGCCAGGGGGTTGGTTTCCCATCTGGAAGGCGGTGGGAGGACATCACTGGCACTAGGGCACCTTTGACTTCCTGGGGAAGAGCCTGAAGCAAGAAGAGTCCAGGGGTAGGTCTTAGGCCCCCTTAGGGCAGGGACAGCATCTCTTATTATCATTCCTTCTTCCTTCATTTCTTTAGCAGATACTTTCTGAACTGGATGAACAAAGCAAACATAGACCCATCTATATGTGCTTGCTCCTCACTTGTCCCCCTGTGGCCACCCCCGGGCCTCGTACAGTTTATGTTTGAAAGACTAAAAAGTGAATGCTGGGAAGACAGAGGTTCTCATTTCAGCTCCACTGTCTACGATTGGAGGGGAGTCAATTTTCTCATCTGCAAAAGGTGGCGTGGCCCCTGGCCCAGCCCAGAGCGTTCGCGCTCTCTGTCTCAGGTGAGACGGGAATGCCAGTACACTTGAACTTTGTTTTTCTCGATTGCAACTTGAGAGACTTGAGCCTCGTTGTGAGGAATGGCAAATGGACTTGCCCTGGCCCTAAGGAGCTGCTTTGGTAGTACGATTTTGAGACTGAGTCCCAGGTGGTGATTGGTCGGCACAGCCTCACCTGAGGGTAAGCAGTGGTTCAACTGCTTGTCTCCCCCCCACCCCCAGTAGGGGTCCGTCTCTGCAGGGGCATCCCCACAAAGCTTCCTTTGACCAGCTTATTTAGGGCCCTGCAGTCAGTGACTTTCATTCGGCACCCTTGCTCCAGCCTGGCACCTTCTCGCCTCCACCTCCATCTCTTGGCACGCGAAGGAGGTTGGGTGTGCAGAGCATCACTCCCCTGCCCCGGGTTTCTGGAAAGGAGAAAGCCTGGCTGCAGAGACCAGAGCTCACTGATGCGCGTTCCCGCCCTGCCCTGGCAGAGAGGCTTTTGGGAATCAGTGAGGAGTCTAGTAACTTTTCTCTTCATCCCGAAGAGGGTCTGTGACTCTTCCTCACTCACAGGTGAGTTTGTTCTGAAGATTTATTTGTAAATCAATTGTTTGGGATGTAGTATTTCATAGAAACAGTAACAGCGGTAATAATGGCGGATATTTATTAAGCTCTAGCCAGATGCTACATAATTTGCTAAAACTACTTGATGAATTCTCATAACCCCCTCCACCTCCCCCAACACTAGGAAGTGCACATAATTATGTCCCATTTTAGTGGGTGTTTTTTTTTTTGAGATTTATTTATTTTTGCATACAAGCTGGGGTGCAGGCCAGAGGTGTGGGGTGGTGAGAGGGTTCACCAGAGACAGAGTGGGGAGCAGAACAGGCAGGTCAACGGAAATACACTGCAGAGGGGAGCAGCAGGCGAGGCGGGAGAGGTCTGCTGTGCCGTGTGGGTGTGGGAATCTCCCTGGCCGGGCATCGAACTCTCACTGCAGTTGCTGACAGCTCTACAGCGCTGCGTTTAACCCGTTGCACCACCAGTGAGGCCCTCCCATTTTAGTTTTTGGCAGATGAGGGCACAGGGAAGTTGAGCACTTGACCCACATCACACAGCCAGTGAGTGGTTGGTCTGTAAGTCATACCCAGATGTCTGTCTGTCTCTGAAGCCAGTGTCCAGGCCTCAGAGACTTCGGGAGCAGGAGCAGGGACCCTGGGGCCTCTGGGGCAGGGTTGGGTTTGGAGTAGCCTCCACAGCTTGGAAAGGGCTCGAGAGTTGTTACAGAACAGGCTGTAGCACTGAGGCTCCCGGGAGCAGCTCAGGGCCGCCCTCCAGCATTCCCTTCAGCCCTCACCAGAAACCGGTGAGATTGAGACTGTCTTGTCTCCTTTTCCCAGAGGAGCAAACAGGCTCAGAGAGGTGGAAGGCCTTCTGTAGGTCGAAGTAGGGAGCAGAACAAGGACTTGAGCCCAGAGTTCTTAGGCTCTGGAGCCTGTGCCTCACTGCCCCTCATGGGAACAGCTGCCAGTAAGTGCCAGCCTTGATGTGAACTGGTCATGGATGCGGGCTGCAGCTGCGGGCTCCCACAGGTTGGTCACTTCTCCCAGGGGGCCGCTCAGATGGAAGGGGCTGGATCTGAACTGCCTGCTGAGTCCCAAGCACATTTTCTGTCCTGCCTCTGCCTAGTAGTCCAGAGACCTGGGACCTCCTGGTTACTCCGCAGGGCTGCTCTCAGGGGGCCATGGTCTGGGTGGAGAGGCAGTGTACACACAACTGTCCCCTCACAGCGCACCCGGCAGGGGCACACACATTGCGGGAGCGGTCAGAGGAGCTGTGGGGGACCAGTTGGGGCTCAGTGAGGCCTGGTGAGCCATGCAAATAGAGGAGTTGGACATGGTGGGAGGAGGGCAGGAAGTCCAGGGTCTTGTGGGGAGGATAGGAGAAAAGTAGGAATGCAGAATGGGCCCAGTTGTGGGGGGCCCAGAGAGCAGAATAAGAGTTTGTCCTATACCTTGTTTTTTAGGGGAGTCCAGTGAGTTTTGAGCTGGGAAACGACTGGCAAGGCGTTGTTTAGAGAATGTGGCAGCTTGTGCACCAGGGTTGAGAGGCAGGGAGGTGCTAGAAACGGAGTCATCTGAGGAAGCCTGTTCGGTGATACAGCCTGGCCAGGGCTGGGGTCCTGGGAGTGGAGGCTGAAGGGTTATGGAGGAAGGGAGAGGACCAGACTTGGCAGCCAGCGGGGCAGGGTGGGTGAAGGCGGGGTTTGCAAACACGTTCCACGCTGGGTTCCATTGTCTGCCACCCACTGCCTGTGGCCTTGGGCAAATCCCCTCACCGCTTTGAGCCTGTTTTCTTATTTCTAACCTGCAGGGGTTAGAACAGAGGCTGTTGGCTAAGGGGCATTTACCAGGCATCTGGCATGTGCCAGGAACTGTGTTACATGTTCTTTGTGGTCCCTCCCAGCTCTTGACTTGTGCAGGAATAAGGAGCCAGGTAGGGGTGCAGAGCACTAATTGTGAAGCCTCTCTGCTTACCAGAGGCCTCAAGCCCAAGCTTTGGAAACTTGGGTTCACACAACCTGGTCTGTCACTTCTCAGCTCTGTGGCCTTAGGCAAGTCACTTAACCTCTTCGAGAAGCCTCCAGCTGTTAGCAGAGGTGCTGTTAATAACCTTGACATCAGGAATAAGGGAAGTATGTGTGCAAAGTGCTCCCCTTCTTTCTGTGAGCTAATAATAGTAGTGCCCACTTCTTACATGTTTACTTTGTGCAACAGGGGTTGAACAGGCCATTTCTCATTTATTTTCTTGATTAATCCTCCTAGAAACCTGGTCAGGTGGGTACTGCTGTTATCCCATTTCAGTGATGGGGAAACAGGCACAGAGGCGGGACGATTTGCCATGCACATCTAGCAGATGGTCTCAGGAGGAGAAGCCCAGCTAAGAGGTGGGGCCAGGAGTCACGCGTCGTCCTACCTGCTAGTCCCATTGTAGAGATGAGCAGGAGGCGCAGGAAGTTCATGTGGCTTCCCGCACGTATCACCAGTCAGTGGCGAGACAGGGTTTCCAGTGTGTTCGTTGGCCTTGAACCCCACCCTTCCCGTGTTGCTGGTTCAAGGAAACGTTCAGGTGTCTGGTTCTATCTTAAAACGCGCTGTGGTCGAGGTGGTGGTGAAACAGCCTCACAGAAATCTGTTTGGTAGCTGGAAATGTGCAGCCGGAGCCTGCTTGCCACACTGCCTGGATGCCAGGTGCCCGGAATAGCGCCTGGCATGTGACGGGCGCTACGTGAATAATCGTTGGAGGCAAGTGGCCAAACTGAAGATGGCACCGAGGGAATGGATCCAGTGAGGCAAGGATGTGGATTGCAGGCGGCTCGGGTGACTGTCGGAGTTCTGTCTGGGCAGGAGCGGCTCTTCTGGGGACTTCGGTCCTCGCTGGCTTGGGGTACCAAGAGGCTCTGGTCCAGCAATGTGCCAGCTATGTGACTTAACAGTAGTTACCGGTACCTTTCTTTTTCTTACGTTTTTGTTGAAGCATAACAGACTTAACCAAAGTGCACAAATCACAAGTGTTGTTTGTTGAATGTTCACAAGCTAAAGAGGCACGTGTGATCAGCGCCAGGTGAAGAAAGAGTGCATGAGCCGCACCCCAGGAGCTCCCCTTGCTCCCCTTTGTTGTCACTGTCTGCTTCCAACGGCAAAACCACGTCCTGAGGTCCTGACTTGCAACGCCATAGACGGCTTTTACCTGCTCGAGCATTTTGTGTCCTTCCGGCTATGGTTTCTCCCCTCGATGCTGTGCTGAGAGCCACCGATAGGGCTGTGGGCAGTTGTGGCTCCTTCATTCGCATTGCTGTATAGAGGGCCCCTGTGTGGACATCGGCATTTTATTTATTTATTTTTTAAGATTTATTTATTTTTGCATACAGGCTGGGGTGCAGGCCAGAGGCGTGGGGCGACGAGAGGGTTCACCAGAGACAGAGTGGGGAGCAGAACAGGCAGATCGACGGAAATACACTGCTGAGGGGAGCAACGGGCGAGGCAGGAGAGGTCTGCCATGCCATGTGGGAAACTCCCTGGCCGGGCGTCGAACTCGCTTTGCTGCTGCCGACAGCTCCACAGCGCAGCGCTTATTAACTGCTGCGCCACCAGGGAGGCCCGACATAGGACGTTTTAGAATCCAATCTGCTGTGGGTGGGCACTTGGGTGGTCCAGACTGTGGCTGTCGTGGGAACTGTGAGCATTCTTGCGCCTGTCCACGGGGGCACGGGCACGTTTCTGTGGGGAAGGTGCCAGGAAGTGGGGCTGCTGGCGAGGCCCACGTGGTGACGCGCTTGGGAAGTGAGTGCTGAACAGCTTTCTAGAGTCGTCATAGGAGTTTTCTCTTTGCTTTACATTTTCGCCAACATTTGATATTTTTAATTTTTTTGTTTTAGCCAGCCTGGTGCGTTGTATAGTGGGTAGCATATTGCGGTTTCGATTTGCATTTCTCTGATGACTAATGAGTGTAAGTACTTTTTCATGTGTTTATCAGCCTCTTTGGACAGCCTCTCTTGTGAAATGGGTGTTGGAATCTTTGGTCCACATTTGATTTTAGTCACCTTACTTTTTCTTACAGATTTAGAAGCATTCTTTTGGTAGTCTGGTTACAAATCCCTTGTCCCTTGTCAGACTGATATATTATTAATATCTTCTACTCAGGCCATCTTTATATCCTTTTAATGATCTTGAGATGAACAAAAGTTCTTAATTCTCATCGAATGCATTTATCCAATTACTCTTTTATGCTTAGCCCCCACGCATATCGTTTAAGAAATTGAGGGAACTGTCCATTAAATCATTCTCGTATATTTTTTATCCTATTTAACATTTAGAGCTGCAGTCCATGTATAATTGAATTTGCGTTTACTGGGCAGCAGCCATGCAGATAGGGTGTTCCCCAGTTGTGTATCCGGTGGGCCCAGCACCATTTATTGGGCAAGGAAGGTCTTCATGGCATCATAGCAGTCGCCTTTGTCATAAATGAACCACGTGATCACATACATGTTGAGTCCGTTCCCGGGCTCTCTTTTTTTGTCCCATGGGTCAGATTTTCTACTCTGGTGTCTAAACCCTACTGTCTTGAGTCCTACAGCTTTATTGTAAGTCTTGACAGAGTGCCCTGCCTTGTTCTTCAAGAGTGCCTAGGCTATTCGTAGCCCTTTGCATTTCATATGAATTTTAGAATGAGTTTGTCAGTTTCCACACAGACCAAAAAAACCCCCTGGGAGTGTATTGATTGTACAGATTAATTTAGGGGGAATAAATCCTTTACTTATATTGAATCTTCTAATTTATGAATGTGGTTTATCTATATTTCTTTTTTTCTTATGAAAAATTTCAAGCATACAGGAACGTTGGAAGAATCACAACAAATTCCTATATGTTCACCATCTAGATTTTTTTTTTTTTAAAGATTTATTTATTTATACATACAAGCTGGGGTACAGGCCAGAGGCGTGGGGCGGCGAGAGGGCTCACCAGAGACAGAGTGGGGAGCAGAACAGGCAGATCAGAAATACACTGCTGAGGGGAGCAGCGGGCGAGACAGGAGAGGTCTGCCCCACCATGTGGGATTCTCCCCGGCCGGGCGTCGAACTCGCGTCGCCGCTGCCGACAGCTCCACAGCGCAGCGCTTAACCGCTGCGCCACCAGGGAGGCCCCACCATCTAGATTTAATACTTATTAGTATATCTTATTTGTGCCCTATAAACATGTATTTTTTAAAGATTTATTTATTTATGCATACAAGCTGGGGTGCAGGCCAGAGGTGTGGGGTGGTGAGAGGGTTCACCAGAGACAGAGTGGGGAGCAGAACATGCAGATCGACAGAAATATACTGCTGAGGGGAGCAGCAGGCGAGGCGGGAGTAGTCTGCTGTGCCATGTGGGAATCTCCCCAGCCGGGCGTCAAACTCGCGTCTCTGCTGCCAACAGCTCCACAGCACGGCGCTCAACCTGTTGTGCACCAGGGAGGCCCCCTATAAACATATTATTAAACCATTTCATAGTAAATAATAGACATCGTAGATACTTTACCCATAAGTACTTAAACGTGTCTTCAAAATCTAAGGACAGCCCATAAACAGATAAGTGGATCTAGAAGATGTGGTACATGTACACAGTGGAATACTACTCAGTGATCAAAAATGATAAACTCATGCCATTTGTATCAACATGGATGGAGCTGGAAGGGTTTATGCTCAGTGAAGTAAGTCAGGAGAAAGATAAATACCAGGTGGTATCACTTTCATGTAGACCATAGAGAAACCAAATAAAGAGACAAAGACAAACTATAAATCCAATCCTTAAAAACTGACCAGAGATCCAAGGCATTCAAGAGGGGAGGGAGAGGAAGAGGGGATGTGAAGGGGAGGGGAGAGCACAGCAGGCTGTGGCAGAGGACTGAATGTCTTGGTTGTGGGAGAGCTACGATGTCCACACCTGAGGGGAGCAGTTCTGTATTATCAGAGTATTGACAGTGATGGGAAACAATGGTACTTCATTAATTAAAAAAAAATGAAAAAACTAAAGACAGTCTCTCACATAACCACAGCTCCATTTTCATAGCTAGGGAAATGAGTAGTTCCGTAATTTCTAATCTGCAGTCACATTTCCCCAGTTGCCCTCCAAATGACTTTTGTTGCTGCGTTTTGTTTTTTGAAACAGGATCCAATCTCAGACAATGTGTTACATCTAAGTTAAAATCTCTCTTTTCGTAAGGGACAGACACTTTTGTTGAACATCAGGCTTGTGGTGTTGTAGATGTGTCATATTCTGGAACTCATTATTTCCTTGTAGCCTTATTTACTTTGTTCCTTTGGTCTCCTGAACCTCCTAGAATCTAGAACTAGTGCTAGGCTTGATTAGCCACAGATAAACCTCACTCAACCTGCCCGGAGTCTCCTGCTCTGACAGCCCTCCTCAGAGCTACGGAAGGCCACGCAGGGGTGTGAGTAGGTGTGTGATGCTTGAGCACAGACACACAGCAAATCTCAGTCATAGCAGCTCTTAAAATTGTTCCCTATCTTAGGCCAGCATCTTACCTCAATTTTCATGCCCAGAAACTTTCCCCAAGTCTTCTCCTGTCTCAGCCAGATGGCAGTGGCTTCCCCGTGGCTGGGATTCCTGGCTCTGGGCTGCTTGGACACCCCCATCTTTCTCTGCTCTCGCTCTCAGACAACACAGGCAGTTCCACGTACCGGCCACCCCCTCGGACCCGGGAGGTGATGATCAACGGGCAGATGGTGAAGCTGAAGTACTGCTTCACCTGCAAGATGTTTCGGCCCCCCCGGACCTCACACTGCAGTGTCTGCGACAACTGTGTGGGTGAGTGGGAGGCAGCAGGAAGAGCGTGGGGGTCCTGAGAAAACTGGAGTCCTGGAGGCAGGAGAGAAATATTCTGAGCGGCGGCCACAGGGAGGGGCTCTGGGTGTGACCAGTGGTGTCTGTTTCGGCCTAGGACTGGTGGATTCCTTCCCCCAGCTCCGAGGTACGAGGCAGACACAGATGGTCTTGGGGGGGGGGCCCAGCCTGGTCCTCATCAGGCCCAGATTCCAAGGAAGTAACATTCTCCTTCAGTTTGAACCAGAAAGAGAATATTTACTACTCGGGGACCTGGGAAAAGTGATACTGAAAGGTTGACCCAATTTCCAGAGTTCTGGAAGGACAAGTAGCTGGTCACAGGAGTCGGAGCTGGTGAAGTAGAGAGGATGTAGCCACGATTGGGAGCTAAGCTCCTGAGCCATAACTGCAGTGGTTGCTGGGGAACCAGAGGCTGTTTTGTCCCCTCTCCGTGCTCTCCAGAGGTCAGCCAGCTCTGATGGGGACCGAGGGTGTGCCCCTGGGAGGGTGTTGAAAGGAAATGCTCTGCCCGCGATGCAGGTGAACCGAGCCCAGTGACTGCACCGTCCCGAGGGCGGTGAGCTCACTGTGCTCACTCAGCACTCCCCGGCGGGAGCGAGGAACACCCCATGACGCCAGTGAGAGTGGGTGACTCAGTGGGCGGCATTCATCCCGAGAATCTGCCCCACCCACCCCTGCACAGGGCACTAGCTGTGGCGCAGGGCCTGCAACAGGCTCGTGAGCCCCATTCCCACAGGGCGCTTTCCTCCCAGCATGGCGTGGTTGGTTCCACCCTCAGGGACAGCTAGCTGGTATGAGCTCAGCGCCCTGACTGGGCCTCCGATGACAGCTGATGAGTTACATAGCGGCTCGGCCCCTCCCTGCGCCTCTGCTGCTGCTGCTGGGGGCAGGGCTCACTGGTTTTTAGCCTGTGGCCTGGGTTATAGGCCAGGCAGCAAGTGCTTGTTGTCGTCGTGGATCTTCTGTATCTGCTGGGCCCCAGGATTCAATTCATTGTGAGGCCAGCAGAGCCCCCCCCCCCCCATGGAGCTTACAGTTGAGCAGGAGTAATTGATCAGTCCAATAATTACAAATTCATAAATACACACACACGGGCAAAGCACCACAGAAGATAAGTACCCAGAGGACAAGTGTAGATAATAGGGGTCCCCACCTAGTCGGGGGTTGGAGGAGACTTAAGAAAGTGGCTTTGAGGCTGATATGGGTGAGTGGGAACCATCGCGGAGGACCGGAGCAGGGAGTGCCCGAGGAACTGCGAGCGGAGAGTGTGATGGAGGAAAGCACCAGCTGTGGGGTGAGGCCTGGAAACATCTATGCTGATGGCAGCCAGGCCGCACTCACCGTGTCCCTCGCCCTTTACCAGAACGGTTTGACCATCACTGCCCCTGGGTGGGCAACTGTGTGGGGAGACGGAACTACCGCTTCTTCTACGCGTTTATTCTCTCCCTCTCATTCCTGACGGCCTTCATCTTCGCCTGCGTGGTCACCCACCTGACGCTGCGTGAGTTGAGGATGGGGGCGGGTGGGTTGGGGAGGAGGGTGCCCACCTGGCAAAACTCACCAAGGTCAGACGGCTGTGGTTGCTGTCTCTTTGAGCTGTGCCCGCTAATGCGTCTTCCTCCCCAGGCTCTCAGGGAAGCAACTTCCTCTCCACTCTGAAGGAGACACCAGCGAGATATCCTTTGTCAGCTAGTGGCTGCCCTGGGGGAAACTGAGGCCTCTTCATTGGGGTGGGTCCCCACACCTCGCCCTGTGGACATGGGGAGTGGTATAGAAATGAATCCCATGAACTGGCTGCTTCTGCGCATGCTCAGAAGTGTGGACAGCTGATCCCGAATGGACTGTCGGAGGCTGTGGGCTTCCCTTACGTCACACGCTCCACAGAGCACATCTGTCCTGGGTCTTGGTGCTTAGAATCCCACCATTCATCACCTTGGGCTCATCCTACTCTTGAGGGGGTTCCTGAGCCCTCCTTGGGGCCCAGGGAGTGATCCTATTGAGAAGTGGTGATGGGGTCACAGGCAGATCACATACTGATTTCCTTCCTGGGGAAATAGCTCCCCAGAGGATAGGTGGGAGACTGGCATGGCAGGCTCCTGGGCGCAGGAGGCGACTCCTGCCCTGGTCCCGTGTGGGTCCTTGACTGTCTGCTCACCGTGCTGGAGTTGGTGATCTGCTTCTTCTCCATCTGGTCCATCTTGGGCCTCTCAGGGTTTCACACTTACCTCGTCGCCTCCAACCTGACAACCAACGAAGATGTGAGTAAGGCTGGAGCAGCCCTTCATTCCCCGGCTGAGTCCTGGGTGCTGGTCCTGCGGGATGGTACTAGAGGCTAAGCAGAAAGGGGCGTTATGGCCAAGAAGGCTTGGAAAACTGGATCAGACAGGTGTCTTTCTGCTCAACTCAGCGCCTGCAGCAGCCGCCTCGCAAAGCTGCAGAAGGGCGGCTGCCACCTGCCGCTCTGGCCGGGCCGTCACGGACCGATTTTTCTAACAGGGATTGAAATTCAGAGAAGGGTTGATCTGTCCAGGGTCACATGAGAGCCAGGGGTCACAGCCAGGTCTGAGCCCCTGCCCGTGGACCACCCTCCCCCACGGTGCTTGGCCAGAGACGGGAGGTTGCACCCAGAGTTTCCTTTGGAGACTCCTGGCTCAGCTGTTTCCCATCTTGGTCTCTGCTGGGGACCATGTCTGCAGCCCCCCACATCCTGAGAGACCTTGGTTGATGACATCCCCTGCAATTAGACCAGTCAGAATTGGCTTCAGAATTTGTTGGGTTTCCCTACCTTTGGGCTCCCCTTGTAGAAAAGGAAATCTCAGGGCAGTCCCTGACTCAGACCTCCTTCTGCATGCAGATCAAAGGCTCGTGGTCCAGCAAAAGGGGCGGTGAGACCTCCGTCAATCCCTACAGCCATAAAAGTGTTATCACCAACTGCTGCTCTGTGCTCTGTGGCCCCCTACCTCCCAGGTAAGCCGGTGGGTACAGCGGAGAGGGCACAGGCCCCAGCCTGGCCATGCCTCTCAAAGGTTCTGGACATCAGCAGACCTATCCCCACGCCGCAAGTACCCTCTCTGTCCACTACCCCCTGCTGAATGTATTCAGGACATTTGTCATGGAAAGGGATTCTGTGGCGAATTAGAAATTTTAATCACATGCTCGTTGTAGAAAAGAAGTTCAAAATATGAAAAAGAAGAATATTAGCTATTTCTTGTGATCTTACTCCCCAGGTGCTGATGCTAGGGCTGGGCGGGGCTGCGTCCCCCCTGGCAGAGGAGAGCCCTAGCTGCCCAGCAGTGTTGGGACGTGCCCCCTCTGTCCCGACACCAGGAGGCGCCAGAGCGCCAGAACTGGGGTTAAATTGCAGTGGACACTGCAGGAATAAGACTTCCCTTGTCACTACCCACTATGCCTGTCACCCATCCGGCCCGTGGGGTCAGGACAGTGGGACTCTCACTGTCTCCAGAGGCCCTTTCATCCTTGCTTTCCCCCTTACCTGCAACCAGAAAAAAAGGTGGGCCGGTTTGAGTTAACGGTGAATAAGTCCCGTGGCCAAAAGTCCATAGTGTAGAGAGGGCCCTTCGGAAGGGAAGGACCTCGCGCGCCCAAATGGAAAACAGCTCCCCTTTCCTTACCTTTCTCGGGCTGGGTCTCTCCTCGGCTGGGGATGGACTCTGCCAACCAGGCCCCAGCCAGGAATTCTGGTTTGGGCAGGGCCCTCATGTGTCCCCCACCTTTGTGTTTCGGAAGCCTGATTGACCGGAGGGGATTCGTGCAGTCCGACGCCGTGTTGCCCTCGCCCATCAGAAGTGACGAGCCCACCTTCGGAGCCAAGCCCGACGCCAGCATGGTAGGAGGCCACCCCTGATGCGGGCTCAGTCCTTGCCACCTGCTGGCCTGTCTGCCCCTCCGCACTCACCTGCCGGGATCCTCCCCATTCCACCTGGGGGATGCAGAGCTGCCAAAGACTCCAGTCTTTTCGTATTTATTTCCCACCCTGCGTGGCTTCTCCCACACCGTTCCATGGCTGTACCCTCTGCTCCCCAAACCCAGGTTCCCAAAGCCTTGGGCCCCAGATCCTCTCCGCTGATCGGTGGCAAGAGTGATAGGAGAAGGCCAAAGCCTTGAGGCATCCGGGGGAACCACACCAGGTGTCTGCTGTGCGGAGTGAGCCCTGTGTGAGTGAGGGGTGGACTGAGTGTGGCCTCTCCCAGTTAGGGGAGCTGCTGGGCCCTTCTGAGCCGGGGTCCTGGGGGTGAACAGAACCAGTGAACAGTCAGCACCGGACAGCAGGCTGTGGGAACGGGCGCCTCTGCGTGCTGCTTTGGTTTGTGGCCTCCATCCTTTTTGTGACGATCATCATTTGTTCTTCCGTTTATAAATTTTTGTTGTTTGTTTTCGTCTGGAGTAGGCCAATAGGGTAGAGCTGGGGTTCCAGGTAGAGAGGGCAGAGGTGGGGGCGGGGTGGGGGGAGCCGCGTGTGTCAGAGGAAGCCAGACCAGCTAGCCAGGACCCCCAGACTCAGCCTCTGCCTGATTCGTGGGCGGCACTCTAGGACGTGAGGCCTGGCCCTCCCTCTGCCCGGGGAAGGTTCTCTGTGGGATCCCAGCCTGACCCCCCCACCTCTCCCAAGTCAGGTCTGGGGATGGGCGGGTGATGCTCATGCTGGCAATACTTGAAACGGGTTTATTAATGCTGGGTATTTTGCACAATTTTATAGACCTCTTTTTTACATGGCATTTTTTAAATGGAAGAAGAAAAAAAAAATGTCAGCTATCTGTAGTGCCAGGGTGAGTGTTTCCAGAAGGCGAGTTGGTTTAATAAATAATTATTAGGGACCTTCTGGCTGAGAGTGAGTGAGTGTTCATGTGCCCGTGTGCGAATGTGACTGGCTGCCACTTTCCCCCATCCCCTGGGCCGTCCCCTTCCTGCCATCCCCCTGGGGTGTCAGCCAGGAGCAGCCGGAGTATCCTGAGCCCTGGGGACAGGGAGCACGCGCGCTGCTCACGAGAGCTTGCCGAGCTCCCGCCGTGGCTCTCCCCTACCCTGTCTTTTCCTCCTCGGACTTCAGACAGCCCGTGGCTGGGGACTCGCCACCTCCTGCCACCCAGCCCAGGTCAGGCTTCCAACCGGGACCTGCCCAGACAGGCCGAGGCCGGGCAGGGTGGATGGGGTAATGGCTGCTGGGGAGCCGCTGCCACCCTCCCAAGCCCTGCTCCTCCTCCGAGCTCTAAGTATGGGACCTGGTGCCAGGGCTAGAGGACCGGCAGTCTCTGCCTCTGGCAGCCTCCATCCGGAGGGAAGGAAGAGGGGCTGGGTGGGCCACGAGTGAAGATTGGCCTAAATCTGGGCCAGAAATTCGGAGGATGACCCCCATCTGCTGGGAGTTACGATTTCTTATAGAGACGTGTCCTCTGTCCCCCTCCCTGGAGTGGACCGAAACCCTTGGAGAGTAACATTAGGAGTCTCTGCATGTTGCCCTTCCTTGTTGCAGAGGCTAGTGGGGCACAAGGAATTGAGAAGTGGCAGCCACAGAGGGTTCCCTCTGGGAGAAACAGCTTTACCCAGCCTCGGGGCCAAGGCCCGGGACCGTGCTGCAGCGGCTCTGGAGGGGGGAAGCTGGCTGGAGGAGGGGACTCCCACCTGCCTTTTATTTAAGCCAGGATTCTTTGTTTCTGCTTGTAATAAAACTTTTGTTTTTAAGAGTTGATTTGCTTTGATTTTTCTTTGCTCTTCCTTTGCTGAGGCCTAGCTAGCAGCCTGTTCTCTCAGCCCCACTCGGCCTTTCCTGGGAAGGCAGAGAGAAAGCAGGCAGCCCCGCCATCTGGCCTGTTCCTGTCTGCTGGCAGGCTCCCGGCTGGCAGCAGAGCTGAGGGGACTGTGGCCAGGCGCCCCGGGTTGTGAGAAGAGGCCATCCTGTCCCCTCTTCATTCTCTTTACCTTCCCCTGCCTCAGGGGCTTGGAGACCCCAACTTCTTCTGGCTGCCTTTCCACTCTGACCCCCAGTGACTGTCCAGCTAAGAAAGCGTTGATGAGACAGTCGATTCCAGTTTGACAGCCGGAGCCGCCACAGCCCCCACCCCTCCGGGGCAGCAGGACCTGGCCACACGACTCATAACATGGCCTGCCTCTCTGGTATCTCCCCCAGGAGGACACCTGTCAGGATTTTGCCATCTCCTGCACAGCCTGAGGGGAGCTAACAGGCCTCTTGACAGAGGGTTAGCTGGTAAGACTGTATCTCCCCTGTCGGCCAGCACTGCCGCTCCCCTCACACACCATCTCATCCTCATCGCATGCCTCACCCGCCCGTGGAGCCATTCATCTGTCTGGTGTGTGGTGTGGTGTGTGTGCTGGCCGTGGCAGGGCCCTCTGGGTTCCCCCTGACAGAAGGATGGGGCGCGGGGGCAGGCTAAGAACCCGGCCACTCTGGACTGAGAAAGTAGCTCCTCGAAGAGCAGCTCTCCAGCAGGAGCAGGAAGTGAAGGGTGAGGCTGGGAGAGGATGGTCAACCTGCTCCAAGGCGCTTGGGCCTGTTCTGGTGTGTCCTGGGCGCGGGGCCTAGGTCACTAACACGCGTGTCCTGCCTTTCTGTCCCTGCTGAGCTTTCTCTCGCCTACCCGTCTTCTCTCCTGCTTCACTGCCTTCTGCCTGCGCCTTGAGCCTTCTGTGGGGAAGAGGCAGGTGCCTGGGCATCACCTGTCCCTGCCAGCACCCCTGCAGGCCTCCTCCCTCTTCTCCGTCCCCCTAACCCTCTCTCTTCTCCTCCTCTGCTGTCGTGCCGGGATCTCCAGTGTGTTCGGGGGCTTAAGGACCTCCTGAGGACCGCTGCTCTCTGCCTCTCCAGGAGTGGCCTGGGGGGGGCCAGGCACCCGGCACCTCCACCTGCCTAACCCGTGGCCCATCTGCCACCATCTGTGCCTACAGGGTCTGCCCCCAAACCTGCCCACACGTGTGCTCTCTCGGGCCCCCAACGGGGCAGGAGCTGGCCTCTCTGCCCCACCCCATGCCGACCTGAGTGTAGTAAGCCATAATGCAGCTGTCAGCACGGCGCCGTGACACTGTGCTGAACTCGGCCCTCCACCTCACTCCCCCTTCCCCAGATCTAAGTTGTCAAGACTCCTTAGGAATCTTGTCTTGCAGCTTGCCCCCCTCCCCCCATCAGGCATAGCCACAGTCGAGCTAAGCAGGTTTCTTCAGGAGCTGTCTGGTGTGGATGGTTGATGACGCCGCTGAACAAGTTGGGTGACTGTTATAAGTGCAACCAGCTTGACACGGTTCCCACGGCCCCTCCACCCCCACCGCCTGGAGTAGGTAGGATGAGGGAGATGCTTGCTCCCTTTGCTCCAGGCACTGAGGGACTGAGTTAGCTCCAGAACATCAGAGAAACTAAAGGAAACTAGACTGGACCCACAGCTGGGGGATGCTTGTCTGCCGCCCTGTACCTTTTTTAACCAAAATAAAGATTCCCCTCTTCTTGCCATACCTTTGGCTCTTTGGTTGACCTTTTCTTCAGGGCCTGGGGGTTGGGCTTACTGAGGGTGTATAGGGGAACCCTTGGGTTCCCCTCAAGCCCAGCTTCCCTCCAGCTGGCCAGTGTGGTTCTGGAGGATACGAAAGAGGCACAAGGCCAGGAATGACACGGGAAGAGTAGCCAGCGTCCTCTTCACTCTGCCCCTTCAGAGCCCTCCAGAGACAGTCAAGCCTTAGCTGATCTCTGAACTCTGAACTCCCTGCCCAGGTAGAGACGGAGGATTTCGCTCAAGTCTGGGACTGTCACCCCTGAACTGAGCTCCATATCAAGTCGCACACTGTGTGCGGAGAGCGAAAACATCATTACAGTGGTCATATAGTGGAGGCTTGCCAGGTGCCAGGCCCGTGTCCTCGCCTAGGAGGTGATGGCAGCCTTTGCACAGAGGAGGTAAGGTGCAGGAGCTGCCCAGCGTCTCCCAGAATCCGAGAGTTGATCTCTGCTCTGACCTCTGACCCTTCTGTGCTACCCAGGGAATGAATGTCACTCTTTAAGGAGGAGGGGAGCTGAGGGTGGGGGTGGTGAGGAGAAACCCTACAATTAGAGAATGTCATTCAGAGCACCAGAGGACTAAGAGATAATCTGTGCCAGCTTACTTGCTGAACCAGTGGGGAAACTGAGACCCAGCGGCAGGAAGGGACCTGCTCACGGCCTTCTAAGAGAGCTGGGACGCAGACTACACACTGGTCTCATTCCCTTTGCCTCCCCAAAATTCAATTCTATGCCCTAGACTGGATTAGCCTGGAAGATGTGGGATACTCTAAACAGCAGTGCCTTGGGGAGAAAAAGACTCAGAATAGCTGAGTCACTGAAAAGTAACCTAACGTCCCTTCCCAAAGGCAACTAGTAGAGTGAGCTGTTGGCTGGATAACTGACCTTTTGTTCACAAAGAACCAGGGGGAGAAGATGCCATAGTGTCTACAAGTCACCTTTTAATTTACTCATTCTAAGACTCAAAACATTTCTCTGGGAAGTTCTTCCTAGAGTCTAACCAAAGGTTCCCCCTGCTGCAACCTGTCCCCTGTTCTCAGTCGAGACAGATAACACCTGGTCACTGCCTTTACACAACTCTCTAACCCTGTCATCACCAGCTAAGAAGGCTTGGCTAGTTATGGTGCCAGAGGCCTTGAGCCTGCTGCTGGGATGGATGCTGTGTGGAGTGGGAAGTGAGCAGGCAGGATGAGGAAAGCCCCTTTGGGCTGCAGCCCCAGCTTCTGTCCCGCTGACTCAGGAAGCTGGCTGTGGAAGTCCCTGCCTTGCCAGGGCCTGCTGCCTTTGCCTGCCTGAGCTCCTGGACTTGGGAAATGGAGGCCTGGAGGCAAAAGGAGGAACCTGAGACAGGAACTGAGTCAGGATCGACAGGCCAGAGCGGGCAGGAGGTGTCAGGCAGCCTGGCTCCCAGATTCACCCCTGATCTTCAGCAGGGGAGGGGCCTGAGCAAAGGGACTTCCTTTCCCTTGTTCAGAGCCGTGCCCGGGGCTTGGGTTTGGGGTGGTGAGCCACCACCAGGTCCCCTGTCCTGAGCATCAGCAAGTGTTCCCTCCCTAGAAACAGAAGCTCCAAAGAGCCTGGGCCTGCCAGGCCCTGTCTTCTAGGTTTCTGGGATCTGCAGCTTGCTCGAGGACTTGGGAACGCCTGGGCTGGGTGACTAGTACAAAGGAAGGGCCTTGAGGGCCCAGAGCCTTTGTGGGTCAGAAAGATGTGCAAGATGCTGAGCGAGGAGCAGTGCCGGGCAAGAGCGTGTGACCTATCACTGTCGGGAAGAGCAGGACCCCCAGGGGGGCAGGGTCTGCTTCACGGCCCTTCCCTATTCCTAGAGCCTGACTCCGCTAGTGCTTTGAGTGTATATGTTTATTATAATACAGTTGGTTGAACTTTTTCACGTAACAATCACCATGCACTCTACCAAGTGCTTTCCACCAACCGGATCCTTACAATAGGTCCCACTTTATACTGAGGAAAAAGGAAGCTCACAATGGTTGTCACTTAACCAAGGCCACAGCAGCCTGTACGAGTTGAACACAGGCAGTCTGATTTCAAAGATAGTAAGCTGTTCTGGCCCTCATAGAAAAAAATGCACATTGGCCACTGATAACTTTATAGGAAAATGAAAAGGATAAACAAATCACTTGGAACCCCACTACCTAAAGATAGGCTCTGGGGGCCTCCCTGCTGGCGCAAGGGGTTAAATATAGCACTATCAAGCTTCAGCATAATGAGTTCGATTCCCAGCCAAGGAGATAACCCACATGGCACAGCAGACCTCTCCTGTCTCGCCCGCTGCTCCACTCAGCAGTGTATTTCAGTAGATCCGCCAGTTCTGCTCCCCATTCTGTCTCTGGTGAATCCTCTCACCGCCCCCCACACCTCTGGCCTACATCCCAGCTCTCGTATGCATAAGTAAATAAAATAAATATTAAAAAAAAGATAGGTTCTGTAAGTTGGCACTTAAGTGTGTTTCCTTTCCGTCATGTCTGTCAGTGATCCAGTCTGAGCAAAAACTTGGGGTATCAAGCCTAAAATGCCGTCTGCTTCCTTGGAAAACCTGTAGCATCAGCCCAGACTTGTCCCTACTCTTGCTTTGAAGAGGCAGATCTCAGAGTCTGACCTAGGGCTCCCCCCAGGAGAAGGAGGGTAGATGTCCAGACACCAAGAAGAACCAAAGGAGGGACAGGTCTGTGACAAAGGCCTGGCTCAAGGATTAAGCTGTCTGGAACCTAGAGGGGGGGCCCCGCCCCTCAGCCCCATCTGGGCTTTGGCCAGGAGTGGGGCAGATAGGTAGGAACCTACCCTCACGGACAAGAGCCAACACCTTTAGGAGAAACTTGGCTGACACAGGATAACCCAAGTGAATAGGGACAGAAGGTTCGTTACAGAGAAGTCTCCATCTTAGAGGCCTCTGCCAGGGGTCAGAGGTGGGGCCATGGTCAAAGGGAAGGACAAGGAAACTTCTGAGAGGCAGGCTGGGGGAGGCAGCTCTCAGCTGGGATTCTGTCCCATAAAGCTAAATAGTATGTGTCACCACCACCTCCTTTTTCTTGGTCCTGATTCTCTCCAGGTTGCTAGCGTCCCCCCTGGGGAACCAAACTGGGCTGAGCACCAGGTGGCCTGCTTCCCAGCCTCTGACAGAGGGCAGGCTGAGTCAGGCAGGAAAGTGGGCCAGCCAGCAAGCTGGGCCCCCACCCTCTGTGAGCCCCACTGATAAAGGATGGCAGGTGGCTTGGAGGGGGCAGGTGACCTGGCGTGGAGAGCCAGAGAGTAAGTCCTCAAACAAGTGGCAACAGGCCACCAACTTGAAAGGGAAAATTGTGCTGCAATGGGGAAGGTGTCCGACAAACCTACTGGGTGACTAATTTCAAAGGCTGGGCTGGAGCGTCACAGGCCGCTCGTTAAACTCCTCGCTAAGTGGCACCCTAAAAGCTGCCACCTGTGCATTCTGGGAGCTCAGAGGGGACAGGACCCTGAGGGGAAGGTGAGGACCAGGCGATGGCACCACTTTAGGTAGATTCTGGAAGAAGCTAGTGTCTCACTTTTAAAACGGTGTGCAGTGTGCAGCTCACCACTCAGAGGCTTTGACAGGAGTGAAGCCAAAGCAAGAAGTAGGTGACTTAGTGGCTGTGACTCTAAGCAAGTCTCACCCCCTGGGCCTCAGTATCGCCATCTCACAGCCAGAGAAACAGTCATCGTCCTGCCCGCCCCACAGGCACATTAGGGGTGACATTAGATCACGGATAGGAAAGTGCGCAGGAAACTGTGTATCCCCGCCTAGACACGGATGATCTCACCTGCACCAAGCAGGGGGATGTACCTGGCAGGATTAGGAACCCCTCCTCTTGCACCTGGTTTTATGGGCTCTGCCTCAGCTGAAGTCATCCCGAGCCCCTGGAAGGACACTGAGGATCTGACTGAAGAATCTGGGCCAGCTTCCTAACGTGGGCACCATGTAATGGAGTCCAGGACAAGAGGGGGCAATCTGGAACCTGGAGAGCTGCCTGTACAGGTGGGGCCAACGCCCGGATTTCTCCTGCTGACTGTCCTGATGATTCACCCGACCGTCCAGGCCCTTTTACCTTTAAGGAAGAGCCGGAAAGGGTGTGGGGAGAATAGGAGACGGAGGCAGGTCCCAGGCTCAGGCCCGCCCTCCGCCCCTCCCCACCCTTCTCTGGGCCAGGCCTTCCAGCCAAAAGGCAGGCAGAGAGCAAGAGAGGCGCAGAGTCCAGCACTGGTCCCGAGGCAGCCAGTTACCCCACCGCCTACCTGTCCCCAGAGCCATGGAGAGAGCCAGTCTGATCCAGAAGGCCAAGTTGGCAGAGCAGGCCGAACGCTATGAGGACATGGCCGCCTTCATGAAGAGCGCCGTGGAAAAGGGTGAGGAGCTCTCCTGTGAAGAGCGAAACCTGCTCTCGGTGGCCTACAAGAATGTGGTGGGCGGCCAGAGGGCTGCTTGGAGGGTGCTGTCCAGTATTGAGCAGAAGAGCAACGAGGAGGGCTCGGAGGAGAAGGGCCCGGAGGTCCAAGAGTACAGGCAGAAGGTGGAGACTGAGCTCCGGGGCGTGTGTGACACAGTGCTGCGCCTGCTGGACACCCACCTCATCAAGGAGGCGGGGGATGCTGAGAGCCGGGTCTTCTACCTGAAAATGAAGGGCGACTACTACCGCTACCTGGCTGAAGTGGCCACTGGGGACGACAAGAAGCGCATCATCGACTCAGCCCGGTCGGCCTACCAGGAGGCCATGGACATCAGCAAGAAGGAGATGCCACCCACCAACCCCATCCGCCTGGGCCTGGCCCTGAACTTTTCTGTCTTCCACTACGAGATCGCCAACAGTCCCGAGGAGGCCATCTCACTGGCCAAGACCACCTTCGACGAGGCCATGGCTGACCTGCACACCCTCAGCGAGGACTCCTACAAAGACAGCACTCTCATCATGCAGCTGCTCCGAGACAACCTGACGCTGTGGACGGCCGACAACACCGGGGAAGAGGGAGGCGAGGCTCCCGAGGAGCCCCAGAGCTGAGGCGGCCTGCTGTCCTCCCTGCCCTGCCCTCTCCAGTCCCCCAGCCCCAGCAGAGAGGACTTGTATGGGGTGGGAGGCCCGACCTTTCTCCTTGAGTGCTCTGCTCCGGCTCGGAGAGGATCCCTGCAATGGGACCAGCAGAGCTGAGGCCACCTAGAGCCAGAGGAGCCCACTGTTCGTGCAGCTGTCGGGTGCTCCTAACCTCTGGTCATCCCACCCAGCCCTGCTCTCTGCACCCCCTTCCTCGGGCTCCCACCTGTGAACCAGGCCACGTCTACCCTGCTCTTGATTCCCTCCTGCCCCTGCTGCCTCTGGATCTTAGGAATTGAGGAGCGTCCCACCCTTGTGGCTGATATGGACTGTGTGGCCAAGGCTGGAGGTGTGTGTGTGTGTGTGTGTGTGTGTGGGTGTGGGTGTGTGTGCGCGAGTGAGAGCAAGACCCGGAACAAGAGGGAAAGTATGTCTGCTGGGTGTGACCATGTTTCCTCTCAATAAAGTTCCCATGTGACACTCCTGTCTTTTCCAGTTATTGGCTGAGGGCTGGAACTGGGACTGGTGTAGGGTCTACAGAGACCCTGACTTTGGACCTCTGATTTAGGGGCCTGACCTACCAGGGGGCGACCCACAGGCAAGACTCTGGGGCCGGTAACTACAGGTCAGACGCTGGGGATTCAGCTCTATCAGGGTGGCCCCAAACACTCTGGTCTGGTGCCAAGAGGGTCAGGTGATCGCAAAGGCGATTTTGAGGCTCCTTGGCCGGCTGAGGCCAGATTTGTGGGGTCCGAGACCGAAGAGCTCAAATCTGAGGACACAGAAAACCAGTTAAGCCTCAAGTGTGAGATCTGAGGACAGCGCCTCAGGGATACGTCATAGCAAGCGGGACTGGGCGCCCCAGATTTGAAAGTGGGTAACAGTCCCATCGAGTGCTCAGATCTGCAAGAAGGGAGACCGATTGGGGCAGCGCCATTAAAGCCCAGATCTGAGGAACGCTGCCCCCCGACCCCCCCCCCCCCGACTCTGCCAAGCTTTCTGAGAAGAGGCGCAAGCTGGGTGGGAAGGGCCACTGGGAACACAGACCAGTCCAGGGAGGCCGGGCTCGCCGCCTCCGCTCCCGGCAGCAACACGTCGAGGCCTGCGGCCGCCTGGCTAGGTCGCGGCTTCAGAGCCCGGGGCTAGAGGCGGGCCCGAGGCGGAGGTCGCCCAATCACGGGAGGGACCTGCTCAGGGTCCCGCCCCCAACGCCTGACTGGCCAATGTCTGGGTGAGCGGCGAACGCGCGCGGCGCGTCTTCCCGCCGCCCAAGTGGCTCCGCCGGCGCCGCGACGCGCTGCGGGTCCGAGGGGCCCCGCCACCCGCAGAGTGCCGGGGGCGGCGCTTCCCGGGTTTCGCTCCGACAAGTTGCTACCCGCCCGGCCCGAGAGCTCAGCATCCTCAGGCAGCGGCACGGGGCGGGCCCGCGCGGAAAAAGCCGTCCCGGCCCTTTGAGTCATCGGCTCCTGCAGGCGGTGCCTGGACCTGGCCGGCGGACACCGTCGCTGAGAAAAGGCTCCCAGAGCGCCCGCACCGCGCTCCACGGGCCCGCCCTGTCGGGTGGCCGGGAGACCTGGGTTTGACCCTCTGCCGCTGCCACCAAGGCTCTTACCTCATTGGAGATTTGAAAAATAGTCCCTGCTTCCTAAGAGTGGTGGTGAAATTTGAGAAAGTAAGTGCAGGTAAAGTAGCCCCTAAATGTTCTTAGCTAGTTCGAACCCTCCCAGCATCAGGGGGTCTAGGACTTCGACATTTCTGTGCCCAGAGCAGAACAACCAATCAGCCCCATGCTGAAGAGCAGCTCTCCCGCCAGGGCCGGCCACCTGGGAAGCCGGTCTGGCCTCTCCTCACTCCTCCGTCAGGCAGCCCCTCAAGTGCCTCCCAGTCCAAGTGTGGCCACATCCTGGGCACCCAAGTTGAAGCACTGATGTCAGAGCTCCTGCATCTGCAGGGGACGGTGGCAGGGCCACTCTGAAGGCCTGCGGGGGAGGGGGGGTGGGGGGTGTCTTCTCCCCTCCTTTTCTGGAAGTATGTTAAGTTCCAAGGTCCCCAACCAGGCAGAAACTCTGGCCCAGAGCAAGTGACTCCGCCTCAGCTCTGGAGGTGACCCGGTTCCTCTGACCGGACAGGTCTGGGGACTTTCTCTTAATAGGGTAGGTCCTGGGAAAGGAACTTCTTCCTGCTTTTCTCGCGGCCTCCAACTTGCCTACTCCCTCCACACCACTCATGGTTACCCTTTTAGGGGAAGGAAAGGAGCTACCCAAGGGGTGACATGTTGGTGTTGAAGGACCTTGAAAGCTGATGCTGTGGCCAGGGTGTGAGCTGGTTTAGCAACCAGCGCTGATCAGAGGGTCCCAGGCCTTTTTTGTCAATGACATGTATATGTTTAAATCTCTCCAAAACTTTCTTACTGTTACCCAATAAGCATTCTTGTCATCTTTTCCTGGCCTAATTTACCATTTAAAACATTTCAGTCCGGCTGCTATTGGGTGTGACGTTTCTTGGGGAACATGAAATGCTCTGGATTTAAATTGTGATAGTTGGGCCTCCCTGGTGGCACAGTGGTTGAGCGCTGCGCTGTGGAGCTGTCGGCAGTGCGTGATGCGAGTTCGACGCCCGGCCGGGGAGAATCCCACATGGTGCGGCAGACCTCTCCTGCCTCGCCCGCTGCTCCCCTCAGCAGTGTATTTCTGATCTGCCTGTTCTGCTCCCCGCTCTGTCTCTGGTGAACCCTCTTGCCGTCCCACACCTCTCACCTGTAACCCAGCTTATATGTATAAATAAATAAATCTTTAAAAAAAAATTGTGATAGTTACACAATTTTGTGAACACTGAAGAACACTGGAATACATATATTTGAAGATTTACCTGTTTATGCATACAAGAGCTGGGGTGTAGGTGAGAGGTGGGAGGGGGCGGTGAGAGGATTCACCAGAGACAGAGTGGGGAGCGGAACAGGTAGGTTGACTGAAGTACACTGCTGAGGGAGCAGCAGGCGAGACAGGAGAGGTCTGCTGCGCCATGTGGGAAGCTCCCTGGCCTGGGATAGAACTCAGGCGGTCTAGGTGGGCCTTCATAGTGGTAGCACTGCTTAACCTCTAGGCCACTGGGGAAGCCCTTCAAAGTCCATCTTAGGTCAAAACTTGACTAGCCACCTTCCCTTTCCCTTTAACACATATACTGAACTCGAGTGTGCTATCTGTTCTGCCAACTCTTTGTTCCTATCTCCTTGATTCCCACTAGGTTTCCAGCTAGATCCTGGTTTATTGATCTCCTCAGAGAGCTCCCTTAGAGTGGAATAATTGTCCCATTATTCCTTTCCTCCTACAGTGTCTCCAGCAAGGCTTAGTGTTCAAGACTTAGTATTAAAACCATCCTTCCCTGCTTGGAAACCAGGTTTAGGGCCAGGTCCTCTGTGGTAGAAATGGAAACGCAGGTGGTTGAGTTGAGGGAGGGCTGACTAGAGAGAGAATAAGTTCATGAAGATTTGAATTATTCTAGCCCCATCCTTTCTGCACTGCCAGATTATTCCCCAGGAAATGGAGGTCTGGGGCTTGCAGAGTTCTTCCTCTCCCAAGGACTTGGGAGGCACAGGGAGAATTTTTTACCTAAATTTTCTAGAGGAATTTACCTTCTCTCTCATATACAGCTACTACAGAGCGCAAAGTCCAGCTTAGCTCTGTAGATCCATAGTAGTGGGTGATGTAAAACAGAGCACTGGGGTTAAGGTACCTTGTAAAAACCAACCAGGCACCCTAGGGAAGCCAAGGCATTGGGGTCAGACAGGCCACTGTGGTTCCTTCCAGAAAGGCAAGACACTAGGCTGGCACGTGCACACACTCACACACTGTCCAAATGACTGGTGTCTTTTTAGGAAAACCGATTTCAGATGCTTGCATCAACATTGCTCTCTGACCAACAGTGCCCCACTCTGGCTTCTTACTGGAGAACAGAGTACAGTAACAATAGCAGCTGGCAGAACCACTATGCGCTAGGCAGTTTTATACCTTAATCCTCACAGCAGCACATATTACCATCTTTGTTTGGCATGTGAAGAAGCTAATGCTCAAAGCAGCTAAAAAAAAAAAATCTCTAATAATAACCAGGATTATACAACTAGTTATGTGTTGGGGAGTGAAACAGGGTCTAACTCTAAGGCCCATGATTTTAAAATACAACAGCTGCTTTCTGACTGTTCAGAGGGTTCCCCAGAAGCTGCCACTGGGCAAGAGCCCAGCATTTAGGGTTTCCCCTGTTTCCACACACTTGGGTTAAAATAGCCACACATATGTCTGTTTTGTATATTGGAGTTTCATGACTTAAAAATAAGTTTGAAAAGAACCACAATATGCTGTGCTGTTCTGCTCTATCTTGGACTTTCTAAGAATCAAGACCTTTTTCTTACTCTGCTGTCAATCTAATGCCACCCCAGGGCCCAGCGCAAAGGAACCTTCTTAACTGAAAACAACCACAAAACCCCTGTGTAGTGGACAAGTTTCTTGGCTGGTTCACCAAGTTTAGTTTTCCTTAATCTGGTTACAGCCTTTGTTTCTTTTCAATTATTCGCCCTGTTCACAGGGTCTATTGTCTCCCAGCCCTGCTGGTTGGGGGGTGACCTCACAGAACCCCCTTAGCTCCACCTGCCCCATGAGTCAGCAGCCAGGAATGTCTGTGGGGGCAGCAGACAGGTATGTCACCCTGGGGGTGTCAGAGGCTGATTCATCTCTCATCTCCACCTAATCTCTTTACTGCTCTCTGGGAAATTTAACTCTTTGTCTATAGATAAAAGAGGAAAATCCCAGACTCTGAAAAAGCATGGAGTCTTTAATCTGTGGCTAAGTACAGCATATAATACATCAGATTATAGTGGCCAATAAATATTTGTTAAGAGAGAAGGCAGGAAAGAAGGAAAAAAGACACATTTTCATCCTCCAGAATCAGTGTGTTTGGGGAGTGAAATGGGGCCTAACCCCAAGGCCCATGATTTTAAAGTATAACAACTGAATGAAATTTTCTTATCGGATTTGTCCCCTTTGGAGAGGGGAATCAGAAGAGATCACGTGACCCTGGTATGACAAGAGTTGGAGAGAAATCTGATCTGTGCCCCGTATCCCTCCCTTGTTTCTGATTCCACAATGCAGGCGGAGGCTCCAAGCTTCATATAGAGGAAGAGGCAGCGTCCAGTGTGAAGGGGAATGTATTTGTGCAGCAAGCACACTGCTGTTTTGAGATGGTTTTGAAGGGGCTTCTCATCTCCCTCTAAAACTGCTTCAGGGTTTTAGATGATGAGGAAAAAAAATTAACTTTGCTATGTATTTTCAAATCCAGAGCATTTTGCCAATACTCAGATGCCCAGCCCAGCCCCTGTCTTAGACTACCTGGGTAGCTAGACTTCTGCGATTGCCTGAAGTTGGCTCAGTGGCTGGACACAACAGGTTGGAAGTGAGGCACAAGGCTTCCCTATCCCCAGCAGGCTAATGCCTTTGAGGTATGTGCTCATTTGGAACTAATCCTCCTGAAGGGAACAGGAAGAGGAGGTGGGCAGACCGGCACAGGCTGGGTAAGGCTCCACAGCTAAAGGAAATTGAGAAGAAAAGGGAAGGCAAGGGAGGGGAGCTATTTAGCTTGTGAGAAAATATCCTTCCAGAATTCTGGGACAGTTAGGCCTCTGCTGTTTTCAAAGACAGGGTGCACCTTAGCAGTGCAAGCATGGGGCTGCAGCCACTCCACCCCTCTCTCAGGAACCTTGGGAAAGGACAGAGCATCTTTAAGATTAGTCTTTCCGGGCCTCCCTGGTGGCGCAGCGGTTGAGCGCTGTGCTGTGGAGCTGTCGACAGCTTGCGATGGGAGTTTGACGCCCGGCCGGGGAGTCCCACATGGCGCAGCAGACCTCTCCTGCCTCGCCCGCTGCTCCCCTCAGCAGTGTATTTCTGATCAGTGTATTTCTGATCTGCCTGTTCTGCTCCCCACTGTCTCTGGTGAAGCCTCTCGTCGCCCCACGCCTCTGGCCTGTACCCCAGCTTGTATGTATAAATAAATAAATCTTTAAAAAAAAAAGATTAGTCTTTCCTCCTTTCCACAGACCCTAATGAGTTCAGACTTCCTGTTCTCAGCCAATGTGGGTGAGCAGTTTGCTTATTCAGAAACAGCTGAGAACAGACTGGATGTTCGGCTCTGTGCACGCTAGCATGGCACTCACTTAAGCCTGTGTGTGGGGTCAAAGACTTTATTACCTGTGGCCCCTGCTTGCTGGGATTCCCCATTGAAAGCCAGAAAATGAATATATCCTATTGGCTACTAAATGACCAAGAGGCTTCTCTCTGAGGCACTCAGCCATCTTCTTCCTCCAGGTGTTCAGAAGGGACAAGTGGGCCTGGAGGTGAGAACCCTGTCAGTGGCACTTTCTGGAAGACATTTTGATGATATGAATCCAGAACTTGTTTCCAGGACATTACCATAAGCTAAAAATTAGAGACTCAGACAAAGCTTTGAGTACAAAGATGTTAATCACAGCACTATTTTTACAAAAGCAAAAAGTTGAGAGTCGGGATAAGTAAACAATGTTATCACCATACCACAGATTATCACGCAGACATTAAAAATGTCTTTTTTTTTTTTTTAGATTTATTTATACATACAAGTTGGGGTACAGGCCAGAGGCATGGGGCGGCGAGAGGGTTCACCAGAGACAGAGTGGGGAGCAGAACAGGCAGATCAAAAATACACTGCTGAGGGGGGCAGCGGGCGAGGCAGGAGAGGTCTCTCGCGCCATGTGGGATTCTCCCTGGCAGGGTGTCGAACTCGCGTCGCCGCTGCCGACAGCTCCACAGCGCAGCGCTTAACCGCTGCGCCACCAGGGAGGCCCCAAAAATGTCTTTTTATTTTTAATTACATGAGTGTTAACTAAAAAAAGCAGGTTACTAAGCAATTATAACATACCCCACTTAGATAAATGGTATAGCTTCCCTGAATGTATAGAAAAATGAAGGAAAACACACAAGATATATTTATGCATTTAAATAGTAAATTTATTATGTATAGTTTTCCTGTTGTGGGATGATGGGTGACTTGTTTTCATTTTCTAAGTTTTCTTTACTTTTGTGTTTTTATTAGGAAGGGAGAAATAAAAAATTCTGAGGAGGGTTACCACCTGCCAGCTGAATTGGAGAATGGTCCTTCTCTTACCCCACAAGTCATCCAGACTCTTGTCTGCATCGTGCTGTACCCTCCCACTGCAGGGAAAGAATCATCTCGCTATCATGAGATGAGAAGACACCCTGGCTGTCACACCAAGGCCTGAAGTTAAAGATTTGGATCATTTCCACCCTCTCTACTACAGGACTGCAAAGGGATAATGCTGAGGGCGCTTGGACGCAAGGCCATATAAAGTTCTCAGCGACGCCTTCCTCCCTACCGGCCACTTTGGTGCGCGCTGGAGCCTGTGATGGGGTAAGCATCAAACCCATGACCACAGCTCTGGCTCTTTTCAAAAACAGCACCCACCCTCACATCCTGACTGATGAGGAATCTGTCCAGCACCTGGGCGCCAGGGCTGCTGGGCTCCAGGCCCCACGGGTGACTCACAGCCAGCCTCAGGCTCAGGCTGTGCCTCCTGGCCTCAGTTTCCCTGGCTCGCTCTGTTGATACTCCCCACCTCCTGTGCAGGCTGTTAATGGGGGTGAGATGCTTTGAACTCCTCACATGAAAGTGGCTGGGGAGGCAACACCTGGTTATTATCCCCTCTATGGTCAGGCGTGGGAGGGGAGCTCGGCGGCTTTCATATAGGTCCAGCCACAGCAGCCTCCTCACAGCCCCTTCTTCTTCTATCTTATGCTCTGGCTGCCAAAACTGGAAAGACCCCCACCTCCAAGCCACTTCAGAACAGATTTTCTTAAACTGAACCCTCCAAGTGCCCAAGCCACCAGTGATCTATCTTCCCTCTGATTTGTAATTTAGTAATTCTCTGTGTCTACACTCTGTCTCCTGATTGGCTCCAAAGCCTGTGGGACCTTGACATTTTACTATTAAGTATTCACAATTAAGAAGTCAGTAAAGGGCCTCCCTGGTGGCGCAGTAGTTGAGCGCTGCGCTGTGGAGCTGTCGGTGGCGCGCGATGCGGGTTCGACGCCCAGCCCGGGAGAATCCCACATGGTGCGGCAGACCTCTCCTGCCTCGCCCGCTGCTCCCCTCAGCAGTGTATTTCTGATCTGCCTGTTCTGCTCCCCACTCTTGTCTCTGGTGAACCCTCTCGCCGCCCCACGCCTCTGGCCTGTACCCCAGCTTGTATAAATAAATCTTTAAAAAAAAAAAAAAGAAGAAGAAAAGTGAATGCTCTTAAAAAAAAGAAGTCAGTAAAGTGAACTAAGAGAGAATCAAAGTTCAAACTCCCTATCTTGCTGTTTCCTCACTGTACAACATCTCTCCAGAGCTGCTGGCTGTGAGAACCATGTGCGTGGAAGCACTTTGTAAAATGCCAAGCCCTTCCCACGTATTAACAGGACTGAGTGTCTGCAAGAAAGACTTCTGGCACAACTGCCATCTGTCCCTTTCTGCCCCAGGGCTACAAATGCAAAAAATAGAATTTTTAAAAAGCCTGGGATGCCACCTATTGGTTGAAAATATGAACTGCATTTAACTAGCTGCAAAAGCAAAAGCAAGTGTCAGTTATTTCTCATCTTCAAGACATGTTAATTTTTGCCAGACCATTATAATATATATATTATTTTCCTATAATCCACTTTTAGAAATATTTTACATTTTAAAGTAAACTTTTAATCATTAGCTTAAATGAAAAACTAGTTAACACTTGCCCAAAACAGAATAAAACCATGAAATACAATGAAAATACTTTAAAATAAAATCTAGCTACGAAGTGTTGCCTGTGAAAATTCAAACTTGAGGCTCACTGTTAAAACTGAAGATGAACAAAAGCACATGACTGGAGACTGTCAATCCCCCAGTATGCTCCAGCACTTTGAGGGAAACGTGGACCAGGTAAGGTAGCAGCCCCTTGTTCTGCCCCGAATCCCTAGGTCTGGACGGTAGAAGAAAGTTTAGAAGCCACAAAAAGCAGAAAATGAACCCTGATATTGTAGTACAGTTCATCACCGCCAGGGTGGGGCCGGGGCCGCATTCCCGGTGGTGGTGCCCAGAGCTCGTGAGCACGGAGGGTGGTGGGTGCTCTGCTGGGTACCATGTCTGCCTTTTGGCTCGATGTCCTTGGCAGGGCCGAGTCTCCCTTTGCCAGCTTCTCAGGTTCGGCTGAAAGGACCGGACCTGCCCTCGGCTCTGGGCCTGCCGTGCTGTCCGCTGCTCGCTGGGAGTGGCCACGTCCCCCAGGGCTGGGTTATGCATCTGGCTCTCAGAGCGGACTGTTGCTATAGCTGCATGGTTTCCTGCTCCACAGACTGGTCGGAGGGAGCCAGGTACTTCTCCTGGATGCCCAGGGTGCTAAGGGAGGGGCGTTAAGGCAGACAGCGCAGGCAGTGGTGAGCGGCTGTTACAGATGCGCGCCTTCAACGTATCTGGCAGAACCTCTTCCGCCCCCTCCCCGCCTTCTTCCTAATTATAGTTTCAGGTGACAGGGAACAGTTGGGTTTGAGAAGCCCCTCAAAGCATCCAGCTGTAGATGCTCCCCCATCTGCCCCTTTCCCGCACCACTATGGATCGAAGGACCAGAGTGCTAACCCTCCAGCTGTGTGCGGCACACTCTCGAGCCAAACTGTGGGGCTCAAATCCCGATCTCGCTACTCCCTTCCTCTCATCTGTAAAACAGCATTGTGAGGATCAAGCGACACAATGAAAACACGGCCTAGCATGGCACCTGGCACACAGTAGGTGCTCATCAAATGTCTAATACTGCCCACCCCAAAGCTGAAGTCCACACTCCTTTACAGGGCACCCAAGCCCTCCACCACCAGCACTGCCCTCCCGACACCCCTACATCTTCTTGTCCTCTTCACACTCAAGCTGCCGGGTAAGCTGAACCCTTGCATCCCTCCCAAGGACCAATGCCTTTTCATTTGGGGGCCTCTGTATTTGTTTTTCCCTCAGAGCAATGTCCTCTCGTCTTCAAGTACAACAGGTCCTAAAGCCTTCTCAGGGACCAGTCTTTGCAAATGAAGAGTCACACAAAATCAGTCACCTACAAGGGTAGATGTGGCCATTTCTGGGCCCCATGTCTCCCTTCTCGGCTGTGGCTAAGAAGGGGCTAGGCTAGAGAACAAGGATACGAGGAGAAATGGAAGTCAGCTCCCATGGCAGCAGACATCAATGCCTCCAGGCTTCGCTGCTCTTGGATCCCGAAACAGTAGCCATTGGCTTTATCCACGGCCTGCAGGACTCGCTGAATACTCTCCTTGTCCTGGGTGGGGAGGAGGGAAACAGAGATGTGTGGAACTGAGGTCGTACCAAACTTCTTGCAGTCTCCAAACACCCCCCTCATCTCCTTGCAGCTTTTCTTGGCCTGGAGCAGTTCTACATGCCCCCAGAAGCCTGGCTACCCCCACTTTTCCTGACCAGGGACCCACCCAAATAAAAATAGGTAAGTCCCTCTGCACACCCAGTCCCCTGGGCTTATCCCCACTACAGCTCTGGTTCTACCATTATAAACACATAAACTCACCTGTCTCCTCTACTTGACTGTGCACCCCTGGGATTAGGGGCTCATTTGTTGCGGTATCCCCAGTGCCCAGCATATACTTAGCTAATAGTAAGCTCCTGGTAAGTATCTGTTCATTCACTTAACAGGGGTAACAGTTCATCCTCACGTGATGGGAAAGAGATCAAAATAATGTGTAGTCCTCAGCACAGGGCCTGGGAGAGAAAGCCTTCAACAAGTGGCAGTCGTCATGAGTAATACAGGATTCACCTCATTTAGAGGAGCAAAGTGTGGCAGTAAAAAGAGAGACAAATGTCCCCAGGTCTATTTACTGCAGAAAGGAATCTTACAGGTACCTGTGTCTCCCCGCTTATCTTTGCAGGTGCACGGTGAGGTGCAGGGGCATCACTTTGTAAAGTTAACGGCAATTGCTCATCTTGAAGGAGTCTGAGTGTTATTCCTGGTCTCGGTCAAGTCCCTTGCTGGTGACTCTCTGAAGTCATCCATTTCACGCTAAGGAGGGACCATGTGTAGAGAGAACCCGGTGATACAGAATAGATAGGGCCAAAATTTGGCTCATCCTCTTGACTGGAATCCTGCCCGTCAACGCCCCTGGTCCCAAAACCAACGGGACCAAATGATAATCAGACCTGGGACAAAACCATTGAGTCCTGAAAGTCTCCTGCACCCTCGGTGTGGTGAGGTCGCAGGCGCTGCCCGAGCCTGTGGCTGAGGGCAGGGGCCCCTGGGTCCCCCGTACCTGGATGTTGAGAGGGATGAAAGACACCAGACTGTAGTCTTCGATGAGCTGCACCAGTTTCTCGTTGAGCTGACGGTAGTGGCGGAAGAAAGGATCAGCAGCCAGGTGGTCGAGCAGGTACGAGAGGTCCAGGACCTCTGTGTAGTAGTCCAGGTTGAAGGCTAAGGAGAGAAGCCAGTGTTCAGGAGCAGATGGTGTCAGCTAAAGACATGAAGACGGGGCATATTTTCTTTCTTCCTCTGCCTTCATTCACTCATTCATTCAACAAACGTTTGTTGAGGCAGTGAAAGGAAGCCACGAAGAAGAAAATACTTGGTGTCACTTGCTGGCTCTGCCACTTTGCTCACTATATGGACAGGAGCCACCTCAGGAACGGCTGTGAGGATGGAATGCTCTAAACCCCGGGGAATGGTACGGAGCACGCTTCACCAAGGGTAGTAAATAATAGCTTTGAGTTATTTCGATTACCCAGCATGAACAGTGCTTGACCCCTGCTCCTGAAGCTCTCGATCGGTACCCTCAGTACTCCCCCCACACTGTGGGGTTCTCTAAGTGCTGACTGAATTGAATGAATGCTGCATTCTGGCAGGGTTACCTCTCCCTTTCTGGGTCAGTTCCTTCTTAATGTTGGATGAGGAGACCAGACTAGAGGACTCGGAGCCCCTGACTCAGTTCTATGAATACCGGCTTCCCACTCTAAGGGAAGTGGGCCTCTCTGTGCTGTCCATTTCCATCCAGAGAACTCAGGCACTTGACCTACTCAGTGGGTCTGTCCCAAAGTGAGCGGAGGGAGGAAGGCTGTCAGAGACTGATGAACTCACTCCTTATGCTCTGCATTCCCGTCAGCGCTAATTAGAAACTGATGCTTCTGTGTCTATAATGAAAAACGTCCTGGAACAAATAGGACTCTTCTGAAGATAGGTCACATTCCTTTGTTTTGCCCCAACTCTCTGGTCCTGCATGGTAGAAAAAAGTTTGGAAGCCACAAAAAGTAGAAAACAAACCCTTGTGTGGAATACATTTGTCATAGCCTGGGTGGGGTCAGTGCTGAATCGCTGGTGGCGGCACCCAGAGGTCATGAGCACTGAGGGTGTGGTCCAAGAAACTTCTTCAGTTGTCTGACAGGTACGTTTTTCATCAAGAACTAAGCACCAGGAGCCACATACATTTGGGTTCGGATTTCATCACAGCCAACGTCTCAGCTGTGTCAGCGATGCTGGGCTATTCATGTAATGTCTCTAGGCCTAAACTGCCTGTTTTCATGTCCAGTCCACAAACTATTCCATTTCTTGAGTAAGTTTAAATCTATCTACTTCATTCCCTCTGACTCGGCTGCTGCAAAAACCTAAAGGATCTGTTTTCATTCTTGTCCCTTTCAATTCATTCTCCACAAAGCAGCCAGAATAGCCCTTTCAGTTTATTGTATTTTTTCTTAATATTCGTCAATGGCTTTTCTCTGTGTTTAAGTAGTACATAGGGAGAAAGGAGTCAAAAAGGGAAGGAAAAAAAACAGCACAGGTTCTGGTCCCTGACCACATCTCTTCTGACAACCACTAGCTCAGCTACCCTAGGTTTCTCCGACTTCTTTTCCATGAACACAAAAACGCTCTTTTCTTAAGAGCCTTTACCACTGGCCCTCTGCCTGGAATAGTTCTCCCTTAGCTGGCTCCTTCTCACCATTCAGGTCCCAGTTCAGACAGCACTGCTCATTCTCACTCCCAGCCACTCCCTGTCCCATCACTAGTTCCTTCATAATACGTTACCACTATCCACATCTCTCTTGTGCTCCAAACCCGGAACAGTGTCTAGCACGGAGTGATTAAGATAAACGGGCAGGTCCAGGACCCGCTGTGGGTACTATCACCAGGCTAGGTGAGATCCCTGCAGCCAGTGTCCTTCAGCTGTATCCCCCCTTTACTCTGGTCCGGCAGCTGCCCTACTTGCCTGCTCGGAACAAGCATTCTTTTTTTTTTTATGCATACAAGCTGGGGTACAGGCCAGAGGCGCAGGGTGGCGAGAGGGTTCACCAGAGACAGAGTGGGGAGCAGAACAGGCAGATCTGAAACACACTGCTGAGGGGAGCAGCGGGTGAGGCAGGAGCGGTCTGCCGCGCCATGTGGGATTCTCCCCGGCCGGGCGTCGAACTCACATCGTGCACTGCCGACAGCTCCACAGCGCAGCGCTCAACCGCTGCGCCACCGGGGAGGCCACGAACAAGCATCTTACCCAGCTTCCCATAGTGCTCAGTGAGGTCCACCTTGGAGAGGAGGTTGACGTGGGGCAGCGCCACGTGCAGCATGGTGGCCAGAGAGGTGCACAGCACCGAAATGAACTTGGCTGGGTCTGTGCAGTAGTGAGAATCCACTAGATGGACAGCAGTCAGCTGGGAGGGGAGGAAGAGGCAGTGAGAGTGGTATGGGGAAGTCGGGAACCCCAAAGTCTGTACCCCCCATCACTCATGACACCCCCCCCCATCACTCATGACACCTCCCCCATCAGTTTCCTCTTGCTTTTGTTTCATTCTAATAGCCACACTCATTTCCTTCTCCCAGGAAATGCAGGACATTTTTTTTCTTACAAGACACTGCGCTAAGCCTCCCAGTGGGTGACCAGTTCCAATTCCTGCTGCATCTGAGTCTACTCTCTTACTTTTTGTTGTCACCAATTCACAAGTCACCATGGCACTTTCCACATCGCACTTCCCATACTTCCAGTAATCCCAAGTTGGTACTAATACATCCATTTTACAGATGAAAAAACTGAGGTTCAGAGAGACAAACTGACTTACCCAGGACCACACAGCAAGTAATAGGCAGAGTCAGAATTTGAACTCACACCTGTTATACTCCAAAGCGCCTCAATCCCTCCCAGGCTGTGTGACTTGGGGCGTGGCATACGGCCTCCTCCCAGTCTCAGTTTCTCCATCTGCAAAATGGGCCTGCCCCAACCCAAGACGCACCCTGAGGTCCCACTGCGCCATCTGGGAGAAGATATTGCGCAGAGCGCCGTGGTGCGTGCAGAGTTCCACCTGGCCTGGGCAGTCAAAAAGGAAATAGTGGCCGCGGAGGGGCTCGAGCTTGGCACGCAGCCAGTCCAGGTTGGCTTCCAGGTACTCCATGCAGTACAGCAGTCCGCCGTTGGGCCCCAGCCGCAGCGCGTCCATCACGTCGCCCAGCCCCACCAGCTCGCTCACGTCCACGGCGCACTCGTACGGCAGCCCCTCGTTGGCCGGGTCCAGGTTCACCACCGCCACGCGCCGGCCCAGAGCGCGCAGGAACTCACTCATGCCCAAGCAGTACGTGGTCTTCCCCGAGCCCGGCGGGCCGATCACTGCCTGCCCAAAGGCCGTGGTCGGGGCAGCCCCCGCCATGGACGGCGCGCGTCCGAGAGGAGCAGGTAAGTTCGGCAGGAAAACAGGGCGGGCAGATGCGTACGAGACGAGAGTGAAGGGCAGAAGACCTCCGACATGCAAGGCGGTATCAGGGGTCCCGAGCGGGGACCAGCAGGGACCCCAACGCTGCAAGGGGCTGCAACAGCCGAGTTCCAGCCGGACCAGCACCGACTTCCGGACGACGTCGGAAACGGCGGGCGCCCAGAGGAAGTCCCGCCCGCGCGCGACGCGTGGGGGTGCCGAGGGGCGTGGCTACGCGCGTAGCGTTTTCTCGGGCGAGGGGCTTGGAAGAAGCTTTCTCCAGCCCCAAATTAGAAGAGAACGAGAAGTCCCGTCGAAACGTCTTTATTATCCCGTTAGGCCGCAGACCTGGGCCACCTCCCGCGGACTCCGCTGCCAAATACCAGCCAGTGACGGGCGGGGCCCCAAGACCGTCGCTACCGAGAGCTAGGAATCCTCTCGTCCAGGCCTTGTTCTCCGTCTTCTGACCTTCATAGATCCCTCCCCTCACCACCACCCCAGTGAAGGCTGTGCTGATAACCTCAGTCACTTCAGCTTTTCAAGGTACTGCCGGGGTCGCTGACACAGGGCAAACTGGGACTAAAATTAGAAAACCAAGGAGGAGCGGTGATTAAATCCTAATATCAAGGGGGGGGCACTTTTTGTAAAAATGCCCTGGAGGTAGAGAACTTGATGGCAAATTCATAACAAAGCACCATAAACAAGCCACAGGGGTTGCTGCTCCCAGACTCCTTTATGCTTCCATGGAAGATAGGCTGGGGCAGAGGGCTGCCGCACTGCAGTTAGTGATCCTGCCTGAGAAACGCCAAAACCTATTACTCAGGCTCTGAGGTGTAGGAACCCCTCACAAAAGCCATGTCTGTCCGAAACTTCATGCTAGTGGGAGGCTGGCGGCGCAGCAGCGACTCCCCCTGGTCCTGGGGTAGGGGCTCATCATAGATAGTGGAGATGAGCCCCAGGCCAGTTGGTCGGGGCCTCTTCAGCTGCCCAAATGGCTGCAGCTTCTCTCCATGGTACCTGGATTAAAAGAGGGTCTCAGTGAAGAGGGCTGTTCTCTCCAACCCCAATAGGGGTTAGGAGACGAAAGGGAGGAGCTACTGTGTATCTGGTTTGTCCCAAAGCAGAGTCTAAACGTCTGGATCTCTGCTCTGTAGACCCCTTATGGTTAACAGTTCCAGCACCCAGGGCGCTCCCACTGCTTTCACTGTAAACAGCACATACAGTCCAGTACAGCTGGCGTGACTCTGACTCCCAGTGAGGCTAGTAGCAATCAATCCTCACACCAGGGGAATGATGCCCCCGGGGGGGTGGGGCAATGATACAATCAAGTCTTAGAGCTTGTAAAAAAAAAAAGAGTACCAGACATACTTTTTCCTTCTAACTCTGCTTTGTTCTACCCAATACGAGCCTCCAGCACCCATCCCAATGCCAGAGGGAAGGAGAAAACCAGGGACTCCTACAGAAGTCCCTCCACCACACTCACCCCAATCCATGCTTGCATCTGGGGTGCTGGCCATCACTATCCAGGGCCTCCGGCACCCCTGAGCACTGGCTGCCCAAGCCCTGGCCCTCAGCCCATCCCTGCCGCTCCATCACCTTCCGCCCGATGCCCTGCAGAGGGAAGAGAAAAAGACTCGAGATGGGGCTCCTGGGGGTGAGGGGAGGGGAGATGAGGTTAGAGAAGGAAAAGAGGGACCAGTGGGCTGGGCGCAGTGCTCACCTTGGTGTGGCGCTCAAAGGTGCCCACCTGGCGTTCGATCACAGAGCCATCCTCCTTGCCGTCACGGAGTCTCTGTTCCAGACGCATCTGGACAGAGTCTCGGGCATCCTTGTCGCCACCATCTGAAGAACCAGAGCCAAGTTTGCAGAAGGATCTCAGCAGAAGGGCCAATCCAGGTGTCTAGGACCTCACAAGATTTACTTATGTGGCATGTTCTGTTGCCCTGTTACCATCTCATTAGACTGGGTTCACCAAGAGGAGGAACCATGGTCTCCCATCTCACACATGAGGAAATAATGGTTCAGGAAAGCGAAAACTGATCCACAAGAGACAGAATTAGAACTCTGGTCTTCTCTGCCTCCCACCTCCATCACGAGCAAGGCATTTTGACTCCAGAATCAGTTCAACTGGAGCCAGCGCTCCTGGCCCTCCCAATCGACTGGGGCCTGCCTGTCAGAACCAGAGTCCCCTAAGAGCTGTCTGCACAGGGCCTTCCTCCTCCACAATGAAAGAAAAAGGCTCCGCCCACTACCAGCACCGAGGGAACTCGACTAGAGACATTTTAAGCGAGGAACACCCTCAGTGGGCTACTTAAGGGGACTGGTCGTGTCTCAGCCTCTGCTAAGCAGGTCTGATAAAGTGTCATTGCCACCAGGGCACCAGTTCCATCCTTCATCACTGCACCTCTGGCCCAGTACCTCTGTCGTAGTACACACTCATGTCCACGTCCCAGTCATCAACTGTCTGTTCATCAAAATCTGCAGGGACATAAAAGCATCAAGCAAAGTTAAGGACTCAGCTCTGTGGAGAGTCAGAGCTAGAGTTACACATGTTCTAGAACTTGGGGTTTTTATTTGTATTTTGAAATCTCTCCTCAGGGAGGGACATTCGGAACTGGGGTGTGAGAGCACCCCATCATCATCTAATCTCCTTCACCCCTAAAACAGAAGTTGATCTCTCATGGTCGTGTACTTAGGCCTGCTGCCAGGGAGTCCACTGCATGGAACAAGAGCCCCAGTGAATGCAGGGGGACCACTCACGCCAGCATACCTCCTTCCTCCTCCTGCCAGAACTGGGCATCCGTGTAGAACACCAGGCCAGAGCCGCCCTTCTCCCACTTGAGCTCAATCTCCTCCTCGAAGAGCCGCTCAGTGGTGCGCTCCTGCCGGGTCACGTCCTCGTGCAGTGCTTCATGCCGCTCCCACTCCTCCCCCCGGTCATCGTCCTGAGAAGGTGAGGAGAGGTGACCCGCCTGCCCACCTTCCTGACCCACACGGTCAGGATGTACCCACACGGGGGCAGCTCAGGGCCCACGAGGCTCCCTCCACCCGTTGACTGTTCCCCAACTCACCTAGCTCCTTCCTCCTGCAAACCTGACTCATCTCTGCTCCTGCCATGCTGTTCCCTCTGCCTGAATTACCTGCCCTCCTTTCCCACCATGGCCTCTTCTTCAGTTGGTTAAGTGTTCCTCACCCCTCAAGTTCCACAGCCAACCTGAAGGCCCCCACACTGAGGCCCACAGCACTGTCACTGGTCTGAGCATCTCAGTGCTAATCAGCATTTAGGCCTTTATACATGTCACAAAGAAAAAGGGGCAAGAACATTTACTGTCCAATGTGTCCGGCCTTTCTCATAACTTAGCTCCTTTATCCCAACAACCCTGTGCGGTAAGCACCACTACTCCCATGCTACAGGAGAAGGAACCTGGGTTCAAAGGAATAATCTTCCCAAGACAGACACCAAGGACCGGCAGAGCCAACATCCAAACCCGAGTCACTACATCATGCCGCCTTCTCCAAATACTGGTCCTCTCTCTTCAGGGAGATTTTTTAGCTCTCTGAGGCAAAAAAATGGGTCTCGGGTGCCTTCAGAATCCTGTGTAACCCTATTTTATAACTGACTGGACTTGTAGAGGGATAGGATGACTCCTGGGTACTCCTGGCCTCGTTAAACTCAATGAGGCCTCAGGAATCACTGCTCCAGAGCAGTTGCTGGAGGAAAGTCCAGATGTTAACACACTCAGCATGTGGTCCAGATGTGTTAGCAGCCTGGCCTGGGGGCTTTGAAGGCATGGGTGACTTGCACTTTACCCAGAGTACACATAAAGTTTTCCCAGCAAATCACACCTCTTCTGATTTTATGGATGAACAAGTTTGTTTGGAGAGCGAAGTAGGAGAAATGTCCATTTCATTGATAAAGTTAATGCTTAATCCACAGATTCAAGCTGACTCAACAGACTTAAGAAAACAAAGGCGAGTTCTTAGCCGCATAATGAAAGCACAAGGCGGACGAGCATCAGAGGGGACTGGGCACATCCAGGTCGCCTCTGCTTCCTTTGAAGTCTTGGTCAATAGTTTGTCATCTATGAAAAAGAACCCTCCCTATATTCTAAGACAATAAAAACAAGACCCCTTTAAGAATCTTCTGGCCCTTCTCCCCAAAGAAATGTATATCTGCATGTGCAAATAGAGTTTTACATTGAGGGAGCTGTCCTATTCCTTGAAGCCCTCCTGAGGACCTCAGGTTGAGAACTCTTATATTACACAATTGAAGAGTGGGATCACTAATGCCCTGGCCTCTCTGCGCTGCCCACAAAACAGGTGGTTTACTGTACTCACGTCGTCTGAGAGCCACGACTCTTCCTCCTCCTTTTCCTCTGTCTCAGGCTCTGCACAGGAGCGAGCCGGTGTATCTCCCGGGCAGCTTCCCTGGGGTATTTCCTCACCCTCGGCCGTGTACACGTGCTCCTCCTGCTCCACACTCTCTGACTCCTCATACTTGAAGGGTACATTGCCATAGCGCCTGGAGGAACCCGTCTTGGGAAACTGGAGCTGCAGCTGGGTGATGATCCGAGGGGGTAGGCGGCAGGTCCGAATTAACTCCAAAAAGACCCTTAAGGGAGTCCCCACATTCCCATTGGGCATCAGCACCGGTGGGTTCAGCTCTGGCAATTGCCTCAGGTCAGCCAGAGTGAAGGCTTCACCGTTGGCCTTCCGACTCTGCAGCTCCTTCCGTGTCTTGAAGGGAAAGGAGCCCAAACCTTGGGACAGGGAAAAGAACAGCTCTTGAAACCTATGCACCTCAGCCACACTTGAGCCAGAATCAGTCAAGGTACAAATCCTTTAGCCTGATGTTGTTCCTTCCTTGCAAACTTCTCCAGAGTCCCTTCCTCCATTCCCTGATCAGAGCCACCTAATATTTTCATGTCTTTTCTCATAACTGCAGCTAAGCACACATGCTTCTTTCAGATCTGGTTCCAGTTGACTTTTTGTTCTCAACTGCCACCAGCCTGCACCCCACACATGCCATCCTACCATGTGCTCCAGCCACACCAAACAGTTTAACATGCCTGAAAGTGTCACAAACTTGTACATGTGTTTGTCTTTGCAAATTCTATTTACTTTGAATACCACTCTTTCCTACAAACTTCTTTATCTTTCAAGATCCAGGTGAAAAGCCACATTTTCTGATCCCTCTAGGAAACCCATTTCTCCCTCCTTTATCATCTCACAGCACTTGGTGATAAAGAGCACAGGCTCTACAGCAAAATCTCCCTAGGTTTGTATTGTTATTCTGCTACTGACTAGCTCTGTACCTTTGGGCACTTCTCAGTTTCCTCACCTATAAAATGAGTAATAATAACTCCTACCTTGTAGGATTGCTTTATTATATTCTTGATCTATATTTCTAATCAAGTAAATACACCAGCAGTTGTCCTTTAATGCAGGTTTTTGAACTAAATTACATGTTTAAAAACTTTTTAAGAGCAGAAACAGAAATTGATCTACCTGCCATATGTTTACTATTTCTCCTATTTTTGCTTTTGCCATTTTTGGGATAATTGTAAGCCTTGAGGATCTCATGGAAAAATTTTATTTTGTTATGTATACATAACTGAATGAAAATTATTCAGAAAAAAATAAAATGGTGTCTCTGTGACAATTATCTTTTTCAAATTTGTCTTCCTCTTTGGATTCTGAACAGATTGTGTCCAACTGTTCTCCGTATAGAAGCGAGAGTTACACTAGATCTATCAAACATAAGGATGTATAAATGAGTGAACTGGATGGCACTGCGCTGTTTCCGGTTATCTGTCAAAGTGATGTCTTGTGAAATGGGAGGTATCCTGAGAAAAGACGTGTCTCTTCATTTGCATCTTACCAAAAGAGTGTTGACTAGGGAGCAGCAAGAGCGCAATGGAAGAAAGACAAAGGGTAAGAAATCTGACTTCCTTTTTTCCTTCCATGTCGAAAAAATGAACCCCTCAGATAAAGAAATGGATCTTCGAGGAGTCCTAACAATTCGGAAAATGCATAATCATTTGAACAGGTTTCTTTCAGGTTTTTCACCCCTAGGTTAAATTAATGTGCAGTTGAGCCTAATGCTCTCTGTCCAGGAGTTACTTTACAAAGTCGTAATCAGATCTCTGACTAATCCTCACCAACCCTCAGGAAAGGCTCCTCTGTTTCGGGGTCCGCAGGCCTACCTATTATCTGTCCCACTCATACCTGATGCCTCAGTAGGTAGCCGAAGTCTGCGGATGAAACAGCGACCGGGCAACCAAATCCCCTGAGGATCCAGCCACCGGCGGCCCGAATACATACGAAGAAACCTCTGGGCTTGAGCCGCCCCTCGTACCGAGATGACGCAGCAGCAAGTGCGGGCCTGGGCAGGGGCAGAATCCCGAGTAGAAATAGCAGGAGCATCGGTTACTGAAGTTTGGTCGAGAACTTGGCCGACAGGAGTTATGGAAGAGTGGGGAGCAGCCTGAGGAGGAGCTCGCTCAGGCCGATGCCGGTAGTGGAAACAAAGGAAGCCACAGTCGCGCTGTTCCCGAAACTGACTAAAGTAGCTCCGCAGCTGGGCCGAGCGCAATGCGGGGGGGATACCACTAACTATTAAATAAACTACCGCTTCTTCCTCCGCCTCGCTGGGCGCCGCCATGGTGGGTTGTCACATGATCGCATGGAGCCAACTCTCGCGAGAATTTCGCAAGCGACGCTTGGGCTTTCGCGTTGCGGTAATGTGAAAGGGCCATGTGACCGCCTGGTTTGGATGTGAGAGTTGCAGGTGGAAAGGTGCGGCGGAAGCCGTTTTATTCCTTTTCCACAGAGGGCGGCCGACGATGATGGCCTGAGAAATGGGGTTTCAGAACATTTTTGAGGGTCTAATGAGGATCAAATTAGAAGCTTGCTGGAAAGGCAATTTTTGAGAATTTTAATTGTTAGGATCTCCCAAACCTAATCTCAGTTCTTCAGTTGGGAACCTTTTAAGTCGTTTATCCATTTATTCTTCCAAAACATAGTGGTGAACTACCAAAATCGGTAAGAAAAAGACCTGCTATGCTGTTAGTAGATCGTCTTTGACAGAATGAATACTCCTGTCAGTACATGAGGATGTGCTGCGCGGCATGGCTGGGACTCCCTCCAGGGAGAGAACACACAGGCCAGATTTCTCATCAAAAACTTAAACCCAAAAGTAGCTAAGACTAGATTTTCACTCTCATTTTACCTTATAGTAAGGAGTCTAGATGTTGTTATTTATCCTCCTGGTGATCATCCTTGACCTTTTCTTAAAGGTCTTTTTTTTAAATCATATTTATTGATTAATCATGATCCCTGGTCTTTAAAGACACAAAAGAGTATAGTATTTAAGAGCAGAGGCCCTAAATGCAGACTTCCTCAATCAAATCCTGACTCTACTATGTATTAACTGTGTAACCTTGAGCAAGTTACTTAAACTCTTTGTGCCTTGTTTTCTTCCTATATGAAATGGAGATAATGGTAGTACTTCCGGCCCAAAGTTATTAGGAGAATTAAATAACATGACCCATAAGGTGTTCAGTATCTTCCCAGAATGACCCGTCAGGAATAGGAAGTCCCGTTTGTTAGCCTTGATTCCTGAGACCTTTGCCAGTGGTCCCCATCCGTTTCATTGGGAACACCTTTTTCTGCTGCCTTGTTCTGTGACATTGTCCCTGTCCACTTCTGCAGGCCCATCTCTTGCTGCCCTGGGCTCCATTTGTCCCAGATCATTCATAGTTAGCTGAGCACCCTTGCTCTCTGGTACCTCTGTGCCTCACACCCATCATCTCCTCTGTCTGGAATGCCCATCCCCTGACTTAAATGGCAAACCCCTATTCTCAAAGCAGCTACCACTTGGGTCTAGTATTTTCCCATCTTCAGGCAGATTTAATCACTCTCTTCTGAGCTTCTGCTACCTGTTGTACATCCCTCTGTCTCTGCGCAGGTCATGCTGTATTATAATTACTCATATGTCTCTCTCTGCCATAGAGAGGATGTTCAGTGAATGCAGGGACCATAGCTCTTTATTCTGTGCCCCATATTTGTGACTGGCATCCAGTGCAGGGTCTGGCACAAGTGGAGATCAAGATAGATGTTGAATGACGGACTAAATGGATGGAAGGATAATGGCCACTGGCTTTTGCAGCATCCCGGGTTTTAGGATATGTGACTGCCTCAAGGACAGGGTGTGTCTGCACACAGTCTGTGGCCTGACTGCGTAATAAGCAATGAATTAACTAATAAAAGTAGAGATAATGAGGATGATAAAATGGTACCTGAGGCTGATCCAGAGCCACAGTCATGCTCCTGCTTTCCTGAGTCATCTTTGACTAGGCCTGAGGATAGGGGTCATGGCTGAGAGGGTGAATGGTCGGTATCTTTGGCAGAGCTGGCTGCAGACATCCTGATCCTGGTCGAGACTCACCCCAACCTGAAGAACCCTGCTACCAGTCAGACAGGCCTGAGTTCAAGTCCCTGGACAGGCCATAGTCTGTCCAGACCTTGAGTGTTTCCTCCCTCCCAGAGACACAGGTTCCACTCCTAAGACTTTGGTAGTGGATACTCAAGCCTACACCTTGGGGAAGACTGCACGGAGAAAGCATTATTGCTCTTAGGACATTGGACTATAATTCTCTCCTTAGTTTTTTTCTACTTGTCTTTATGTTCTTTCCAGAGGCCTGGAGGTAAGGCCCAGGAAACGACCCAAGAGAAGCAGACAGAAGTGTCACTCCCAACATGTGGAGGAGAAGGGGAGAAATCTGCAAGGGACCAAGGTAGGCTGATAAGAGAAGCTACTTGGATGATGGAAACACTTGCTAAGTTGAGGGGGAAAGGCTGGAGTGGGAGTGGAGAGGAGCTTTCTAAGGGCTGTTCGGTGTTGGAGAAGGGAGGGGTGAAGGAATGGAAGACTCAGCCTGGGAGAGGCTGAGAGAGAGGCAGCAGTTAACTTCTGGGGGAGGAAGTGAAAGGACATAAAAGGTAGAATGATCCCATAGCCCCAAATTTACTGGATTCGTCTCCTGTGAGAGACCAGGCTTATGTTCCTCAGAGCACACTGTCACATCTGCAAGGTGAGATAGAGCACTGTATGCCACAGCATGGGAAGGGCGGGGCAGGGACAGGCACCCGGGGCCTGAGGCCTGGGCCTGAGGCCTGGGCCTGGGAGGTTTTGGGCACAGGGAGGAGGTGAGGGGATGCGACACTTCATCTGGGTTCGAAAGGAAACTTCCATTTGGGGGTTTGACTGGGTCCTGGCTGAGCGGAGTTATTGCACAGGAATGGATGTTGGGGTCACCATGGGGGAAGGGGATGATTGGTTAGTCCAGGCAGAGCAGTTTGGCCTGGACTTGCAGTCTCTGGGTAGACCCTGAAGATGCTGATCTGCCTACCTTGGGGCCACTTTCCTTTCACAGCAACATCCAGAGGGTGAAGAGCTCGCTGGTGTGAGAGTGTCTCTGGGTTATGGCCCCCCTCTCAGGTGCAGGGGTTGTGTGCCCTGGGTGGGTGCACACCTCTGCTGTGGGTGGGTCTGTGTAGGCTGCTGAGGGACTGTGTCTGGGCTGTGTGCCCCTGGGCTGTGTGGGGGCGGGATGGAGGGGTGTTTTATGGGTCTGTGTGTGCCTTTCAGAGTTGCACACCTCAGTGCGTGGGAGAGAAAGTTGCAGGCCCAAGGTGCGCCTGTGTTTATTGTGGGGTCTGAGTTGTGCGCTTCTGTCTCATTCTGGTTATGTGAGCAGTGAGCGGTAAGGGGCGACAGTGCCTTGCAGCTGGCAGTGGGTGCCCATAATGGACTCATGGCTGGTTCAGCTGTGGTCCCGATCCTGGGGGCCTTGGAGAGCCACCTGAATGATGACTCATGGACTGTTGTCCCTGAGTGAATGACCTCTTGTAAGCAATAATTAACTCGGCCCCCGTGAGAACAGTCCAAACTGGTGGTGAAGGGGGGTGACGCCGGTCGCGTCAGACCTCATTGCTGGACAAAGGAGGAGGCTTGAGGGGTCCTATGGGTATGTGTGTTGTTATCATTCTCTCCTGCGCACCCTGCGGTCAGTCACCCTGACCTGGGTGAGATGCAAAATATTTAACCAACAGTGGGGCACAGGCATCGACCAGTGCAAACAAACACGAGCCGGCACGGAATGGTGCAGCCCTGGAGGCCACCACTAGGCCAAGCATCCCGCCGGAGCTCCGGGAGAAGGCCCGGGCGGAGCAGCGGAAGGGAACTGCAGAGGGCTCAGGTGGGACCTGCGAACAACTGTCAACGACACGGTTCAGATTCTAACAGCTGCTGCGGCAACTACACCTGAGGCTGGCCTTGGCCTCCAAGCAGCTGCCAGGCCAGCCCTGGGCGCCCTTGCACCCTCCCATTGGGAGGACAGCAGCTACCATCTTCTGCTGGCTGCAGTTCTGGGAGAAGTGAAAGAAATTGCAGAAACTCCAGTGACCTTGTCTGTCCCAGTTGGGCCACAGCTGCTTGGTTTTCCTTGTGGGCTGTGATCCCACTTTCGTGGAGTCGAAAGGGAGCCTGGGTGGGCAGGAGTCAAGGGGAGGGGCCGGTGGGCAGTTTGGGGACAAGGAGAGAAATCCCGTCCCTCCAAAGATAAGGGCAAGGAAGTGAGGGGGTCCCGAGCTGGTCCTAGCCCTGGATTCAGACTCGGGCAGGAAAATCTCTTCCCCAGAGGTGAAATCATGACTTCACTGGAAAATTAACATCCCAGTGTCCTGGACGCTGACTTCCCCCACCTATGGTCTCCTCCTCTGGGGCTCCGTCTGCGAGGGCAGGGTGGCCCCAGAGGAGAGATGTTCTCTTCCCCATGCACATGCTGCGGTGTCAGACTGATGGTGTCATCCCTTTTATTACAAAAACCAATAACTTAAGTCAGTCTGTACAAAGTCAGTAGGATTCCTGGCCCCACGAACAGTCCCAACACCCCCCCTGTCCCGGGAGGGCCAGAGGTCTTGGTCTAGAGGCTCTGGAGGCACCAGGGGCCAGCCAGGCAGCTGGGCCGGAGAGGTGTGGTTGAGCGCGAGCCCCGCTTGCGCCTGGGCAGCTGTGTACCGTCTGCCCGGGCCACCTCTGTGAGCATCAGGTCATCAGGGGACAGCCGGGCTGTGTCAGTACCGCCAACTTCTGTCCAACCTACGCCTGGTCTCTGCTTGGGTGCACGTGTCCAAGCCAAAGCGTGTCCTCGAGGAGACGACCAATGTCGATGTCTCCAATGACAGGGCGAAAGAAGAGGTCCGCCAGCAGGCTGGGCTGAAAGCACTTGAGGGTCGAGGTCATGAAGAGGACATGCGCCAAGCGGCTTTGGCCTGCTGGGCTCCAGCGCTCCAGGACCTCACACAGCACCTGGTGAGCCTCCTGCCGCAGGTGCCCGATGAGGGAGGAGGCGTGAAGGCCTGGCACGTCTGTGGGCAGAGAGGGTAAACAGGCTGGTGAGCACCCCGCTCCCGGATACCATAGATGAAACGGGCCCAAGACCCCAGGCTGCTGTCGGCCTCTGAGGCTGCGCTGCCTCCTTCTCCACTTAGTTATCGTTTTATTCCTCCATCCATTTGTGAGGAAGCAGCATAAAGTGATGGTAAAAGCCAGGCTGAGTTCGAACCCAGGCTGTTACTTACTAGCTGCATATCGTGGGCAAGTTACTTAATCTCTGTGCCTCAGTTTATCTGTAAAATGGGGATAATAATGGCACCTATCAGAAGAGACGATAGCAGTACCACTTAAAATAATAATACTTTACTTAATACCATAATAAAATAATGCCACTTAAAATAATAATTCCAGGCTTGTTCTGAGTTTTAAATGAGGTAGTATATATAAAATCTTTAGCACTGGACTAACATATGGTAAGTGTATTATGAGTATTCATTTGTTATTCTAATTAATTACTATAATTTACACATTCCATGAGCGCCTTTGGCAGGGAATCCTCGTCTCAGATGCTGTCTCGGGATCATAAAGCACACCATTTGTATCTGCTGGTCTCCTGGCTGATTTCACAAAGTCTTCTCCCCCCTCCTCTGCCATACCCTCTTGTTTTCTTTTCTTTTTTATTTTTAAAGATTTATTTATTTATGCTTACAAAAACTGGGGTGTAGGCCAGAGGTGCAGGGTGGGGATGTGATGAGAGGATTCACCAGAGACAGAGTGGGGAGCAGAACAGGCAGGTCCACTGAAATACACTGCTGAGGGGAGCAATGGGAAAGACGGGAGAGGTCTGCTGCACCATGTGGGAAGCTCCCTGGCTGGGGTTCGAACTCGTGCTGCGGTGGCTGCAGATAGCTTCATAGTCTGAGACTTAACCCCTTGCACCACTAGGGAGACCCCCATATCTTCTTGTTTTCCTTTTATTTTTTTAAAGATTTGTTTATTTATGTATATAAGAGCTGGGGTGCAGGCTAGAGGTGTGGGGTGGTGAGAGGACTCACCAGAGACAGAGTGGGGAGCAGAACAGGCAGATTGACTGAAGTACACTGCTGAGGGGAGCAGCGGGCAAGACAGGAGAGGTCTGCTGTGCCATGAGGGAATCTCCTTGGCTGGGGATCAAACTCATGCTGCAGTGGCTGCAGATAGCTTCATAGTGCTGAGTCTTAACCCCTTATGCCACCAGGGAGACCCCCACACCCTCTTGTTTTCATTCTCCTTCTCTAGGTGCTTTCTGAACCCACAGTGTGTTACTTGGAACTGAGGTACAGCTGCGTCTGCCTCCCTTCCCTCCCCCACGCCTATCTTCCCTGAGGGTTAGGGCACATTTCATGGGTAGAGTGTCAAGGGTCAGTCTCTGGAGTGAGTAGACCTGAGTTCCCATTCCTGCCCTGTCCCTACCTGGCAGTGTGACCTTCAACAGGTTACTTAGCCTCTCTGAGCCTCTTTTGTGAGATGAGTATTTGATGATAGTAAGGACTTAGTATGATAACAGATGTCAGATCCTTAGAAAGTGCCTTCCCCAGCTGGGCCCTGCCTCCCTCCAGCCTTGGCCCCCATCCAGGAGCTCACCAGGGTTGAAGAGGATGGTCTCTTTTACGTAGGCGTATTCCTTGGGGCTCAGCTCCAGGCTCCAGAAGGACTCCAGGCAGCACTGAAGCCACTGCACTGCAGCCAGGGAGGGCTGGGGCCGATCCTGCATCTGGCCTCTGCTTGTGCTGCTGTTGGGCTTCTCCAGCAGGATCTTCTTGAGTATGCTGGAAACCGGGGCCTCGGCCACCTCGAAGGTCACAGTGTCTTGAGCCAGCCCAAGCAGGAAGAGGGGGCCCCAGCAGCCCCGTAGCAGCCGCCGTTGATCCTGGGGGTGCAGCTGGCAGAAGGACGGCAGGTTCCTGAGGAAGACTACCATCTTGGTCAGAACGTCCAAGGCCTCCCGGCAGGTGCGATGGGGAGCACACAGCTGCACAGGCCGGTGCTGCTTGCACAGGCAGTGGCTTCGGGCTGGGGGCACAGGAGGCCTGGGCCTGAGGCCGGGGCTCAGAAGTGCATATAGAATGGCTGGGCGACCTGAAGTACCCTGGCATGGACAGGCTCCCGCTTGGCTGGAGCTCATGACTGACGATCTGCTCCTCCTTCCTCCTTGCTCTTGCTCTCTGGCCCTCTGCTCTGCACTGTGGGTGCTATTTATATCCCGGGTTGGAGGGGTGGGGAATTACCAACAACCTTGACTCCAGAAGTCATGTTCATTGAAAAAAAAAAAAAGAAACACATACTGACCCTGGCAGGACTGGAAGGGAAGTGGGGGGAAGGGGCCTTGGGAGGTCCACGTGGCGCTGATAGCGCTTCAGTCAATGAAGTAGGTCGGTGCAGGGCATGGGCTGCCTACCTGCTGGCCTGGTTACCCCTTATCGGATGACTCAAGTGGATAAACAGGGTCATTAACCCAGGCTGTACCAGGGCACCAAGGCCTCAGGTGCACAATCAGCAGGCGGGCATGGCAGTGTCCCTATTGGTGCTGTTCTTGTGCACGCACAGGAGTGGGACTCTCTCTGAGCAGGAAGCCAGCTCCAGAGCGGGATGAGCCTTGAACACAGGGCCCAACCTGGAAGTGCCTTATCACTGGCTTGTTTGCCTAACCTTGGGCCCTGCTTCTGTAGTCAGGAAGGAACAGGCTGCAGGGAAAGGAGCCAGGACCCTGAGGAGCTGGGAGGACTTTGCCACCACCTCTAAGAAGTCCCCTTTCTGATTCCAGTTCTGGGGGACCCTGAAGAAATAATGTCCTCAAGAACTCTTTCTCCCCAGCCCAGAGCTCCTGGCAGACCATATGTGTTGAGAACCCCTCACAGAATAATGACAAAATAGGGCTGCTGTTGTTTGAGCACCTACTATGTGCCAGGCACTTTCCACTCTCATGTTCAGAGCACCCTATGAGACAAGGTTCTTTTGAGACTCAAAGGGTGAAGTGCTTTGCCCAAGGTCATACCACTAAGAAGAGAGAGAGCCCAGATCTGCCTCACTCCAAGTCCTGTGCTTGTTCTGGACCCACCAGCCCAATTTTGTAGCCAGAGCTGTGTGGCCCAAGATTCCCAGAGCTGGTGGCTACCTGGGCCCCATCTTGCTGCAGCCTGCAGATGATTCCCTCTTATGATCTGGGCATAAAGCTTGTTCTGCTACCAGCCACATGGCTCCTATGTCCCAGGCTCTGCCAGACTGTGGGGCTGGGTGGTGAGAGCAGGTGGGAGGGTCCTGGCTATGCCACGTCCCTGGGCCTTGGTAGGCTCAGCCAGATGAGCCTTCTGCGAGCACCCTATTGGGTAGCCACCACCATCCCTGGCATCTGCTTCTGGCTCCATCACTCTCCAGTTGATCCCCAAACCTCTGTGGACCCCAGGAACTTCAGTTGGGACAATTGTGCCTACCCAGATGACTGCTGTGAGGACAAAGTGAGGTCCTGGTGGTCCAATGCCAAGTAGTTCCTGGCACATAATAGTAGGACCTTGCTCCCTGCTCCTCTGCCTAAGGAACTGAGCCCCTGCAAATGAACAGGCACCCACCTTTCATTTGATTATGAATCATCTTAATTTTGCCATTTACAAAGTTGTTTTTTTTTTTAATTTATTTTATTTTTGCATACAAGCTGGGGTGCAGGCCAGAGGTATGAGGCAGTGAGAGGATTCGCCAGAGAAAGAGTGGGGAGCAGAACAGGCAGATTGGCGGAAATACACTGCTGAGGGGAGCAACGGGTCCCGGCCTCACATTGAACTCAGGTCACCGCTGACGACAGTTCCACAGCGCAGCGCTTAACCGCTGAGCTACCAGGGAGGCCCTATAAAGTTTGTTTCATGTCCTTTTATCTCACTGAATCCTCACAGTGTCCCTTCAAAGGAGGCTGTGGAGTCAGAGTGCCTGTGTCCAAACCTGCTTCATCACTTAGGCAAGCAACCTTGGGTAAGTCACTTTACCTTTCTGTGCCTGAGTTTCCTCATCTTTAAAAGAGTGGCAAGCCCAGAAATGGATATCAAGCTTATGTAACTTGGAAGGTCCTCTTTAAGAAAAGAATAGAAAATCAGGTATGAAAGTGAATTTTTTTAAAAAGATTATTTATGCATACAATAACTGGGGTGTTAGGCCAGAGGTGTGGAGTGGTGAGAGTATTCACCAGAGACAGAGCAGGGAGCAGAACAGGCAGATTGACTGAAGTACACTGCTGAGGGGAGCAGCGGGAGAGACAGGAGAGGTCTGCTGCGCCATGTGGGAAGCTCCCCGGCTGGGGATTGAACTCGTGTTGCAGTGGCTGCAGATATCTTCATAGGCTGAAATTTAACCTGTGGTGCCACCAGGGAGGCCCCCGAGGGTGAATTTTTAAGTAAGAAAACTAATCACTCCTGCAAATGACTAAATAAAATATATGACAGAAACATCACAGGCATCACAAACCCAGAGAATAACAAAATACTTTTATTGATCATTGCCTGACAGTATTTACCTACGTGTTTTCGCTGTACACTCTTTCCCGGCCTCTTCATGTGGGGCTGATATTTATTTGGAAACCATCACAAGCACTGAAAGGTTGCAAGTACAGTCCGGAGAAGTTTCTTTTACCTCCAGCCTATGGAGAATTGGTTGCCAACCTGATGCCCCACAACCCTGAAATACTTTAGTATATAATTCCTATAAAAAAAGAGATATGCTCATATGTAACCACAGTATAACCGTCAAAACAGGAAATGAACATCAAACACTGATCACTAAATCTCAGGCTCCATTGAATTTCCCCCAATGAGCTGGAATTGTGAGGTGAAAGGCTCAGTGCAGGAGCTCACATTGCCTGTCCTGGCTCTGTCAGCCAGGAAAGGTCCCTGGTCTTTTCTTGCTTTTTATGGCCTGGACCCTTTTTAAGAGGTGCAGCTGTTTTGTAGCATGGAGCTTCCTTGTGATTAGGTTGTGTGCGGGCTTCCCAGTTAGTGACTCTTTCCCCTTTGTGATGAGCCAGTGTGGTGTGATTTTGTGGATAAGTATGTAGCTATTCCTCCTCATGCTTTGAGTGTATGTACATGAATGTTTAGGAATGAGCTCATGGTCTCCCATTTTATTCAGTGGCTTATATTACTATCATTTATTTTGATATCCTGATTGTCAAAGATTCGGCCAATGGGAGCCCTTCAGGTGGTGTCTATGTCCTTTTGACATGTTCCCATTTGTTTTCTGGTATGACAGGAAATCACTTCTCAAGCCCCCGGGATCAACCAGTATTCCAAAACTCTCAGGTTCAGTCATTTAGTGGAGAATGTCATCTGTTTGGTACTCTAGGGGGGAGTATTTTAACCATGCTCTGGGTACTAGAATCACTTTCAAAAACCAAGATCTGCTCATTGCTATGAGGGTGTCACTGGCCCTGAATCTCCCTAAAGCTAATGAAAACACACACACACACACACACACAAACACACTTCTGTATTTCTTCACATATACTGAAAAAAAAACACATGAGTTCAGACCATTAGCTGCAATTCTAACCTATTGCAAGTGCTCATTTCAGTTCTCATCATCTGTATTGTGCTGCCATCCTCAGTGAGAATTGGTTTCCATATTCTTAATTTATTTACTTATTGACTCGAGTCCCCATTTGTAACCAATCCCCCATCTCCACTGCCATCCCCTCTTCACCTCTCACCCCACTTGAGCTCTAACACCTTGGCAGGCCGCCCCTACACAGGATGCTGCCTCGCCCAGCTGGGGCTCTGACTCCAGCTCTGGGCCACTGTGGTCCTTCCCCTTCGAGTACACACTTCTGCCCTGTGTTGCCCCATCTGATAGTTTCTGGTCTAGAAATTTCAGAAAGATAATGGAAGAGAAGGAGGCAGAGCTGTCAATGATTTTTTAAAAATAAATTTCTGAGAATAGAGAGACGATTCTGTCTTTTCTCTTGCATGATGGATCAAAACATTTTTATTCCTGATAGTCAGGATACATAAACATGCCCCTTTACGTGTGGATGCATGCTGCTCTTTTTTTTTTTTTTTTTTAAAGATTTATGTATTGGCCCTCCCTGGTGGCGCAGCTGTTAAACACTGGGCTGTGGAGCTGTCGGCAGCGGCGACGTGCGAGTTCGACGCCCAGCTGGGGAGATTCCCACATGGTGCAGCAGAACTCTCCTGCCTTGCCCGTTGCTCCCCTCAGCAGTGTATTTCCATTGATCTGCCTGTTCTGCTCCCATTCTGTCTCTAGTGAACCCTCTCACCACCCCACGCCTCTGGCCTGTACCCAGCTTATATGCATAAATAAATAAATCTTTTTTAAAAAGATTTATACAAGAGCTGGGGTGGAGGCCAGAGGTGTGGTGGTGGTGGGGGAGAGGATCATCAGAGACAGAGTGGGGAGCAGAACAGGCAGCAGTACTCGGGTACTGCTCATAGGTTTGTAGTAGGACTTCTGATATCTTCTACTTTGTGTAATGCCTATAAAAAAGAGCAGCATGGGGCCTCCTCGATGGCACAGTGGGTTAAGTCACAGCACTATGAAGCTATCCAGAGCCACTGCAGCACAAGTTCTGATACCCAGCCAGGAAGCTTCCCACATGGCGCAGCAGACCTCTCCTGCCTCACCTGCTGCTCCCCTCAGCAGTGTACTTCAGTAGATCTGCCTGTTCAGCTCCCTACTCTGTCTCTGGTGAATCCTCTCACCCACCTCCCCACATGTCTGGCCTCCACCCCAGCTCTTGTATGCACAAAACAAATAAATCTTTTTTTTAAAGATTTTATTTATTTTGTGCATACAAGCTGGGGTGCAAGCCAGATGTGTGGGGTGGTGAGAGGGTTCACCAGAGATACAGTGGGGAGCAGCACTGGCAGATTGACGGAAATACACTGTTGAGGGGAGCAGCAGGCGAGACTGGAGAGGTCTGCTGTGCCATGTGGAAATCTCCCCGGCTGGGCGTCGAACTTGAGTCACTGCTGCCTATAGCACCCGCTGCACCACCGGGGAGGCCCATAAATAAAGAAATCTTAAAAAAAAAAAAAAACCAGCATGCATGGAACATTTATAATTGCATATGCTGCGTGTTCCTTTCTGAGTTGGTGTCAACATGAAATGACAATTTATATGTGGTTACTAAAAGTCTTTTGCACAGATTTTTAAAAGATTTATTTTTTATGTATTTATGCCTACAAGAACTGGGGTACAGGCCAGAGGTACGGGGGGTGAGAGCATTCACCAGAGACAGAGTGGGGAGCAGAACAGGCAGACTGACTGACATACACTGTTGAGGGGAGCAGAGGGCGAGACAGGAGAGGTCTGCTGCGCCATGTGGGTTAGTGCCCTGGCTGGGGATAGCTTGATAGTGCTACTTTAACCCCTGTGCCACCAGGGAGGCCTGTTTTGCACAGATTTGATTCTTGTTTCACAACTATTCTTGTTTCTTCTCCACCATCCCCACGTATTCCTAGGTATGTTAAGAGTCACTCAAATTGGGATTTGATATCTGACCTGCACGGGGAGGCCGTGAGTGTGGGAGAATTACTGGATGCCCTGCCCACACCAAGGGAGCTCACGGTGACTTAACACACACAGTAGTGACCGCACACCACTTAACTGTATCCCAGCAAATCCAAGCCAGTTGTGTCCCCAACTCAACTTCCTAGCTGGACCCCACAGTTCTTGTGACCTCTCTGGCATCATCTTATTTGAGGGTAAGTGGGATAGAGTGGGAAGAATTAGTGGTCTTAAACAATATAGTTAAAAATTTCCAAGTTAAAAAAACACAGAGAGAGATACATATGAAGACCCCACCAAGACATTAGTGGGGCCTCTCCCGGTGCCTTGGCCAAGTCAGGACCCTGAAGGTCAAGCTTCATGAGCTTCACAGAAACTTGCCTCTCTTAGGTTCTCCTGGTTCTTGTTTTCACACAATGAGGACTATGTTTTCTGAGCCCCTTGTGTAGGTCATTGTAACCTGGTTGGAGTCTTTTAAGAAAAGACTAGCTGGGCTAAATTGAAAGATGGAAGGTGAGGAAGTGGACAAACAAGTATAGCAAGTTTTGCTGTGAATAAGAACTGAAAACTGGGGTAGTAGTAGAAGAAAGGGGATTCACAGAATAGTAAAAGAGAAAGAAGTGACATTAAAGTATGTTTGTAAGTTGAAGGAAATGTGCCAGAAGAAATTTGTGATGTATGTAAAAAAAAAAAAAAAAAAAGTTAGAATTCCTGAAAAGACTTAAGTGATGAAAGACTTAAATGATGAAATTCACTACCAAACTGGGGAGGCTGGGACCTGTCCTCTACATTAACAGGAGGGAAGGTGGAACACAGCCTCAGTACCTAAGCTACGGGGTCCACTGCAGAATGAAAATGTGGGGTTCTTCTGTACAAAAATTAAGCATTTCTGGACTGTAACAGAAGAGCATTAACCCGAGCATAGAGCTACGCCAGGAGGCCGTATGTATGCCCACGAAGCCTGCACTGGTCCAGTATGTGATGGTGCTGGAGGAAGCCTGTCTCATGGGCCAGTCCCTTCCCCTTTCAAGGATCTAAGTTCACCAATGAGAGGAATGAAAGAGATGAGTAAGGACACTTTTACTACACCTGTTTCACAAGCTCCCTGTCCCTCCCTCAAGGTGGGGAAGAAAAGTTTGTCCAGCTTGCCTGGTGGAGCAGGGGTTTAAGTCACAGCCTATGAAGCTGTCTAGAGCCACTGCAGCAGGAGTTCGATGCCCGGCCAGGGAGCTTCCACATGGCACGGCAGACCTCTCCTGTCTCGCCCGCTGCTCCCCTCAGCAGTGTACTTCAGTAGATCTGCCTGTTCTGCTCCCCACTCTGTCTCTGGTGAATATTCTTACCCTCCTAAACCCCAGCTTGTATGCATAAATAAATCTTTAAAAAAGAAAAAAGTCTGTCTCATTTTTTTAAAAAAGATTTATTTATTCACGCATACAAGCTGGAGTGTAGGCCAGAGGTGTGGGGTGGTGAGAGGATTCACCAGAGACAGAGTGGGAAGCAGAACAGACAGATATTAGCGGAGCAGTGGGCAAGGCAGGAGAGGTCTGCTGCGCCATGTGGGAAGCTCCCTGGCTGGGTAACCTACAGCTGTGGCTCTGGATAGTTTCATAGTGCTGCGCTCAACCCACTGCTCCACCAGGAGGGCCCCGTGTTTGTCTCTTTTTAACCTCCACCCCCACCCCCACCCATTTGAGCTCAGGGCTTTCTAGAAAGCTCCAAAGCTTCTGGTGACCATAGCAACTCACACCAAACTCCAGGGCCCTCTGCTCCGCCCACCGCTTCAGGGGCCCGCTTGCTGATTGGCTCAGAATGTTGACCAATGGTTGGCGAAGCGGGCTGTGCGCTGTGCGGTCAATGGCCGCGAGCCCGGAAGGAGGCGGGCAGAGAGGGCAAGGAGGCGGGCATGGGGGGGGGGACGGACGCGTGCGTGTTTCCGGCTCCGCTGCGGAAGGCGGAGGGCTGGAGCCGTTGGGCCGGACGCAAGCCGCAGCGGCGGGGAGAGCGCGGGGCGCGAGTGCGGAGCTCTGACCTGAGAGCGTAGCCAGGGGCCGGCGCGATGGGCGGAGAGCAAGAGGAGGAGCGGTTCGACGGCATGTTGCTGGCCATGGCGCAGCAGCACGAGGGCGGCGTGCAGGAGGTAACAGCGCGGCGTTGGCCCGGCCTGGTCCAGTGGCGCCCGCCCACTGGGGCGGCCAAAGCCACGTTCCCTATGCCCTTCTCTGCCTTCGAGGGTCGAGATCCACCTCTGGGCCTCACGGGCTTCTGGGCCCCCTCCATTCTCGCCGTGCCCCCGCTTCCGGTCTGGCCACCCCGCGGTGCGTCTTGCTCCCTTAGTATCAATCTTGGGCCCCCAGCGTGTCTCAGTGGTTCCATTTTAGCACTTCTAGCACCCCTGAATCCGCCCCAAAGCCCTCCTGGGCCTGGGATCTCCACCCGCACTTCTAACTTAGGTGTTAGACTGAACACTTCCTTCCCCGTTTCGCTTTCGATAGTCGCCCCCGAAGGGCATCCCTTAGGATGCACCCTTAGCTTCCTTGGGTCGAAACATGGTGATTTACAGCTTTGAAGACTTGGGACTGTTACAGGGCAGGGAGAGGGGTACCCCAGAACTTCCTCACATGTCTCTCTGCGCCTTGTTCTTCTGGCTCTCCATCCTGCTCCCTTTCTTTTCCTCTGTCTTCTTACCTTTCCTGCTTAGCTTCATCCTCCGTTGGGTGGGGCAGGGAACCTGGGACACTCCCCTTTCCTGAGGACCACCCTGTTACAGTAGGAGCTACCGAATGTGTGCCTCATGGGGTGAGGGCTGAAGGCAGCAGGGTGATGTTAGCACGTGGTCTTTTTAGGCCTTTTTTCTTTTTTTAAATACTTAAAAGAACAGGTTTATTAGGACAAAGAAGTAAATAAAGAACACTTGTACAGGCACAAGTGGGCAGAAAGAGCTGCCCCACTGAGAGAACGGGTTTGCTAAGAGAGAGGCCTGCATGGTGCAGGTCACGGGCTGCCTTCAGAGTGACAGAGTTGGGAAAGCAAAGCACCTTTGTAGGCACAGGTGGGCAGAGAAATGGCTGCCCTTTTTAGACCTTTAAATAGGAGACTTGTGGCTGCCCTTTTTAGACCTTTAAATAGGAGACCTGTGTTCACCACTGGGTTCCACCACTTACCAGCTTGGGACCTTACCGTCTTCAAACCTTAGTCTCTTTCTCTGAGACAGCTAAGCGTCTTTTTATTTCAGTCTCCGTAGGAGAGTAGTGTCTGGAAGGACATGAGGAATTTTCAGTAATCAGGCATATTTACCCAACAAGTATTTGTCGGATGATTAATGTTTGTCACACACTCACTGGACTGGGTCCCGATACATATGTGAGCAGAAACTTGTCCTTGTGCTGATGGTACTTACAAAAGAACTCTTCAGTAGTACAGTTCATGTGTGGTAACGAGACACAGTTAACACATAGTGTAGGAACTCCATGGATCAACCAGTAGATTCTGGAGTTTGTTTGGAGCAGAAATATGGATATTTAGAGTAGAAAAGCCTATTAAGGTCAGTCCAGAGCGCTTCTCTGAGGAGACTGAGGGTCACAGAAGGGTAAGGAGCTCTCTGACACCATCCGGCAGGCTCCGACATGGATGCCACCAGACTGCTAGGCCGCTGTGCTCTCCACAGTCCATTGCCCACTGTTTGCCTGGGGACAAGTATTCGTCGAACTTCCCATTCCCATTCCTTAGCACAGGTGCTTGTGGTAGCCATGGACTCCGAAGCCCTTTGAGGTAGGGGTTGTGTTATTGACTTGCACGTGTGAAAAGGCACCCTTCCTTCACCCATTAATTAATTGTTGGCACAGATGGGATTTGGGAGTTCGTTTTTGAGTGAGTTGAAAACGTGTTTAGAAACGGGAATCCAAGCCATTGAGACAAGTGCTGGCACTGGATTTAGAACATATGAAAGGGCTTACATGTGCTGATCCTGTGTTAGCGCTAACACAGTGTGACTTCATGCCGGATGCCAGGCCGTGGAGACAGAACAAGCCATGGTTCTTGGTGTCTGCTTGTGAGGAGCTCATGCTCTGCCTGGTGTCTTGCTTTGAGGCAAACACTGCTAGGATCCTTGTCTCCATCACCTCATTTGATCCTCAAAAGGTCCCTAGAAACAGGTCCTGTTGCTATACCTAAGAAACGTCCCTAAGGCCACAGTCTGATAGGCAAGCCCAAGCTCTTAACCTCTCGGCTACACTGGTACCTCAGCCAAATTGGTCTTACCCAGCTCTGCCTCAACAACTGCGCCAGTACTACTCTGGGATGGGCTTTTAGTATTTGTGTGGAGAGGAAAGCTGCACCCAGGCATGTCCACATACGCACAAGAAGTGAGAAATCTGCCTTTCAGCTGATCTGGGTTAGGTTAGGTTAGGTTAGGCATCCTGGCACGAGTCACCAAGGTAGGGTCTGTTGGAGAGGGTGTATCCTCAGTTGGCAGGCTCAAGGGTAAAACCATCAAGCTCCAGATTCCATCCTAGACTAAGGGAGTTGGCTTCTGTGCAGGCGAGGGGCTCTCGAAGTGGCACCATCACATCTTGAGTCTTCTGTTTTCCAGCTTGTGAATACTTTCTTCAGTTTTCTTCGACGCAAAACAGACTTTTTTGTTGGAGGAGAAGAGGGGATGGCAGAGAAGGTGAGTATCGGGGACCACTGTCCTTTGGGCATCTCTATTTCTTCACATCAAATGCTTTCCTGGCCTTCCTTTGACACACTACTATGATTTCAGCAAAAGGGAGATGCCAGGTTCAAGGGGTGGGGGTGGGAATACAGCTGTCATTGATTGAAGCCCCTTTGCTTGCCAGATGCTTTTGCCACACTGTTTCCCATGATCCTTTAGCAGTTTGAGAGGGGCAGATGTTACTATTGCCATTTTATAAGTCAAGGAAATTGGGTTGGGGTGTTTGTTATTTGGTGCTTCTTTTCTCCAAGATTGATTTATTTGTGCATGTAAGAGCTGGTGTGTAGGCCAGAGGTGGGGGGTGGTGAGAGGATTCACCAGAGACAGAACAGGGAGCAGAACAGGCAGATTGACTGAAAAACACTGCTGAGGGGAGCAGCGGGCGAGGCAGGAGAAGTCTGCTGGGCCATGTGGGAAGCTCCCTGGCCAGAGATTGAACTCGTGCTGCAGTGGCTGCAGATAGCTTCATAGTGCTGAGATTTAACCTCTTGCGCCACCAGGGAGGCCTGCTTGGTGCAAAGTCTTGAACTGAGTAGTGGGAGAGCCAAGGTTGGACAGGCCTTCTGCCCCGGCACCAGGCTTGTTGGTTCCTGTTCCATGGAGGGTGTTTTGTCTGATTACTTAACTGGGAGGTGTAAATGGGCAAATGTTAGAAATGGTGCTTAAAACACAGAAAATTAAGAAAACTGAAAGCCAGCCAGTCGTAGATTTCCCAGATGTTGTGACCCAAAGTTCATGGATTTGGGAGTTGAATTTTGTGATACTGGTTCTGACACCTTGAACTTCTGATTCCTTGGGTTGTAGTAACATTTTTGAAGATTGGTAAGTCATGAAACTGTAAACACTAAATCACCTCACTGAGCTATAATTTTTATAACCGTGATACTTGTTTTCATAAGAAGACATTTTGCAACCCTCTTTCTGGGGATTCATGGTTCTAACAAGTTGGTATCTCTGTACTGTCTTGAAGGCCCAGGCTACTCTGCCATAAACTGCAGGGGGCCCAGATTCTTGGTCAAACTTCGCGACTTGGTTCTGTCCATTAGTTCTCTGGTCCTTTCAGTCTTCACATCTGTAAAGTGGAAGATGGGCTCTGCCCTGTAGGACGTTCTCTGGCTCAAAGGTTCATTCTCATTTATCACTAGCACCTTCCGTTTTTCTGGGGGCTGGACTGCCTTATTGTAACGGCAGTCACTCATTCTTTCAACTGCATTTTTTGACCACGTAACCTTTTGCCTGGATTAAGTTCCGTGCCAAACCTTTTGGGGCTACAGAGGTAATTCAGACAAAGTCTTGTCTTCATGGATTTCACAATGTAGGCCTCTCCCCTAAAATAACAATAGACAATGAAGAAGTGGTGGGTGGTAGGGCAGAAACTCTGGGAGCATAAAGTGGGCACTTAGATAGGTTGGGAGCTCAAGGTGCTTCCTTTATGAGTAACTCATGTTTGAGGTATGGTGGATGAGTGAGAAGTAGCTGGAAGAAGGGAGAGAGATGGGTGATAAGAGGTTCCTCAGCCTATTTCACAGGAGCGGTGATGAGTACCATGCGTTGGAGCACTGCCGGTGCCAGCTTAGAAGTCCTTGTCCTGCTCCTTGGCTCTTTGCTCCTTCAGGGCCAGCTCTGTCACTGGAGGTTGGGCAGAATCAGGCAGAACCTGTCCAGCCTTCCCGCTTGGTTTCCAGTTGTAACATGGTAACTCCTTTGTTGTGAGCAACTACTGTGTGCAGGGCCACTGGTTATATCCTTTCTGAGCACAGAGGTGAAAAGCATGGGCTCTGGAGTCGGGCAGGTGTGACTGTGTGTCCTGTCTCCTCACTTGACAGATGGTGTGCCCGTGGGTGATTTTTCTTATCTGTGAGGGGGTAGTAACCATTAGCTCATAGGGTTGTTGTGAGGATAAAAAGAGGCATTTGGGCCTCCCTGATGGCACAGCGGTTAAGCGCTGAGCTGTGGAGCTGTCGGCAGTGGCGATGTGAGTTCAACTCCCAGCCCGGGAGAATCCCACATGGTGCGGCAGACCTCTCCTGCCTCGCCTGCTGCTCCCCTCAGCAGTGTATTTCTGATCTGTCTCTTCTGCTCCCCACTGTCTCTGGTGAAGCCTCTCGCCACTCCACACCTCTGGCCTGTACCCCAGCTTGTATGTATAAATAAATAGATCTTTAAAAAAAAATAAATAAACCTTTAAAAAGAGGCAGTTATACAGTGAAGTGGCTGGTGTGTGAGGAGACAAGTTCACAGACCCTTTTCTAAGCCCCTTGGAGGTGCAGATAACTTTCCTGCCCCAAAGTTAGCTGAAAGACTTTTACTTTTGATAGCTTTCGGACTAGGAATTGTGGATAAGATTGTGGATTTGTGTAAAGCTGTAATACTCAGAAAGACAATGTGGTATTGACATGGGAAGAGTCATTGGGCCAGTGAAGAGCTCAGAAAGTCTGGCTTTTTTGAGGGCTCGCTATGTACTAGTAGGTAATTCAGTTCAGTTGGCAAAGATGGTTTAGTCAGTTGTGTGATTTACCTGTAAAAAACCAAAATTGTACCATCTGTTTTACTCAGGTAAAAATAAATTGCATATCAAGAAGAGTCTTGTGAGGAAAGCTAGTGTGAAGAGGCCATCAAGCTTAAAAACCTAGGGCTCCCTGGTGGTGCAAGGGGGTAAATCTCAGCACTGTGAAGCTGTCAGCAGCCACTGTAGCACGAGTTCGATCCCCGGCCGGGGAGCTTCCCACATGGTGCAGCAGACCTCTCCTGTCTCTCCCGCTGCTTGCCTCAGCAGTGTATTTCAGTCAGTCCACCTATTCTGCTCCCCACCCTGTCTCTGGTGAATTCTTGCACCACCCCCACCCCACACTTCGGTTCTACACCCCAGCTCTTGTGTCCATAAATAAATAAATCTTAAAAAAAAAAAAGAAGATTTGGAAAAAATGCAATGCAGAGGACAGATAAGATTTAATGGCTTATTTAATATGCAGGAATTCTTGTACATTGATGAGGAAAAGCCAAAAATGGGCAGTTGCAAGGACAAATGCAAGGAGCATGTGAAAAGATGCTCAAATTCATTAGTGGTCAAGGAAATGGACGTTAAAGGAACAGTGAGATACCCTTTTCTTCCTGTCAACTTTTTGTGTTTGTGTATATATATATCGGGTGTAAGCCAGAGGTTTGAGGGGTGGGGGGTGAGAGGATTCACCAGAGACAGAGTGGGGAGCAGAACAGGCGGATCTACTGAAGTACACTGCTTAGGGGAGCAGTGGGTGAGGCAGGAGAGGTCTGCTGCACCATGTGGGTCAGCTCCCTGGCTGGGGATTGCACTCAGGCTGTACTGGTGAGAGCACTGAGACTTAACCCCTAGACCACCAGGGAGGCTCCTCTGTTAACATTTTTAATTGTTTATAGGGCTGTAGAAAAGAGTACTCTGCAGACATTGCTGGTAAAAATGAATTATTGTAAGCTCTTTAAAAACTTATAATTATAAGGGGCCTCCCTGGTGGTGCAGGGGTTAAAGTCTCAGTGCTGTCAAGCTGTCGGCAGCCACTGTAGGGTGAGTTCGACCCCCCCGACCAGGGAGCTGACCCACATGGTGCAGCAGACCTCCTCTCTCTCTCCTTCTGCTTCCCACTCTGTCTCTGGGGAATCCTCTCACCCCCCTGCCCCTCTGGCCCCAGGGCTTGTATGCATAAATAAATATAAATAAATCTTAGAAAAGGAAGGACTTTTAATTATAAAGGTACTCAACTTTACTAGTTATCAGTGAAATGCACATCAAAACCATGACATGGGCCTCCCCGGTGGCGCAGCGGTTAAGCGCTGCGCTGTGGAGCTGTCGGCAGCGGCGACGCGAGTTCGACTCCCGGCCGGGGAGAATCCCACATGGTGCGGCAGACCTCTCCTGCCTCGCCCGCTGCTCCCCTCAGCAGTGTATTTCTGATCTGCCTGTTCTGCTCCCCGCTCTGTCTCTGGTGAACCCTCTCGCTGCCCCACAGCTCTGGCTTGTACCCCAGCTTGTATGTATAAATAAAAAATAAATCTTTAAAAAAAAAAAAAAAAAAAAAAAAAAACCATGACATACTCTCTTACCCATTAGGGTGGCTCTGTCAAAAAAAAAAAAAGTTGGGAGAATGTGGAGAAATTGAAGTCCTTGTGCACGGGGATGTAAAATAGTGCGGCCTCTGGAAAACAGTATGGTGGGCCTCAAAAAAATTGAAAATAGAGCTGCCATATGATCCAGCAATCCCACTTCTGGGTATATATCCAGAAGAATTGAAAAGAGCTATGCTTGTGTTCATAGCACTATTCACACTAGCCAGCAGGTGGAAGCAGCCCAGGTGTCCATGGACAAATGAGTAGATAGAGTGTTATATAAGGAGAGCAAAGGAAAAAAGACCAGAAGCAGCAAGTGTTGGTGAGCGTGTGTAGAAAATGGGACTCCAGAACATTTCTTAGGAATGTGAGCTAATTTAGCCTCTATGGAAAAGGGTATGGAGGTTTTGCAAATTAAAAATAGATCTACCATGTGATCCAACAATTCCATTCCTAGGTATCCAGGACTAGAGACACTAATTTGAAGGTTTATGTGCACTCCTGCTCATTGCAAAACTTTTTTTTTTTTTTAAAGAATTTTATTTATTTATGTATACAAGCTGGGGTACAGGCCAGGGGCGTGGGGCGGCGAGAGGGTTCACCAGAGACAGATTCGGGAGCAGAACAGGCAGATCAGAAGTACACTGCTGAGGAGAGCAGCAGGTGAGGCAGGAGAGGTCTGCCGCACCATGTGGGATTCTCCCGGGCTGGGCGTCGAACCGGCATCGCTTGCATCGCTCGCGGCGGACAGATCCACAGTGCAGCGCTCAACCACTGCGCCACCGGGGAGGCCCTGCAAAACTGTTTGTAATAGTTAAGTTAGGGAAACAACCTGAGTGCCCAAGGACAGATGCGTAGATAAAGATTTGGTGTATGTACAGAATGGAATACGACTCAGATACAAAGAAGAAGATGAAGTCTTGTGTTTTGTTACAGAAAAAGTGTAAGAGCACATTTTGTATGATTCCATTTATATGGCGCTTAGGAAAGGAGTGGATCATCTCCCTCAGAGTTGGGGGGAGTGTATCCCTCCCTGTGGTCAGGTTCAGACCTCATGCCTTTGGATTAGGCTTAAATATCTGTCAGGGTCTCCCCTGGCCAGGCTGGTGGGAACCCCTGTTTGCTCCCTGTGACCCAGCAGGTCAGGGGAAGCTTGTTTTCAGGTATCCACTGAGCTGCCTGGGCCTGCCTCAGGCAGCGGCTCTGCTCGCCTCCTCCCTTGCCCACTGCTGGGCTGTGGCTCCTAAGGGTGTATCAAGACACAGACTTCACTCTGAGCCTGCTAGTTGGCTCTGTGGGTGGACTGGACAGCACCAGGGTCTTTGTCTAAGACTGCGCCTGGGTAAAGCTGATGGGAGGAGGGGCCAGAGACCGAGGTGATTGGCCTTGACTGCCGCCTGCTGGGTGGTTCAGCTCTGCCCTTACCTAAACTCTGGGAGCTGGGGAGGAACAGGATGGGATGGGACATGATTCACTGGACGACCTGAGAGAGGAGAGGCCCTGCTGCCACCCCCCCTTGGCCCTGGTTGGCAAGTAGCTTGAGTTCAAAGTCTCTCCAATTAGGAACTTGGGAGCAAGGCCCTGTGGTGGAACAATCTCACTGGCATAATTGTCTCTCGACTGATTTCTGTCAGCACCAAATGGCCTCACGTGTTGGCTCACTCCAGAATGGCTCATCTCATTTCTTCCACACTTACACCACATTTTGTTAACCCATTTGGTTTAGGAGTGCTTTTGGTGCCCTTTACCCTTGCAGAGAATGGAGCTAGTGCAGTGTGGTATGGGGCTGGGGCCTTGGGGGTGGTGGGAGGAATTGGCATCAGATGAGGGAGAAACCACAGGGCATTTGGCAGAACCCTGGATCTGGGTCTGGGAGCCCCAGGGGGCCTGCAGGTACCCACCATGTGACAGTGGTCAGTAAACCACGTTTCACACTTCGCTGAGCCAGAGGGAGGGGTCTTTGGGAGCTGAGGGACTGATGCGGGGCTCAGGGTCACCAGGTTGCCGTGGGCTCCGAGACCCAGCAGAGACCGAACTCAGGAGACACTTAATGGTTCTGGAGGGTGAGTAGGAGTTTGCCAGTGACCTGGGGGGAGGGACAAGGATGTTCTAGGGGGAGAACAGCACGTACGAGACTGCTTTTAGAAATAATAGATGCGGGCCTCCCCGGTGGCCCAGCGGTTAAGCGCTGCGCTGTGGAGCTGTTGGCAGCGGCGACGCGAGTTCGACGCCCGGCCGGGGAGAATCCCACATGGCGCGGCAGACCTCTCCTGCCTCGCCCCTGCTCCCCTCCGCAGTGTATTTCTGATCTGCCTGTTCTGCTCCCCGCTCTGTCTCTGGTGAACCCTCTTGCCGCCCCATGCCTCTGGCCTGTACCCCAACTTGTATGTATAAATAAAAAAAAGAAAAGAAAAATAATAGAGGCACTATGGTGTGAGAATTGGCCAGGAGGACTTGTTAAAAATACAGCTGTGGGGCCTTCCTGGTGGCACAAGGGGTTGAGCTTTAGCACTGTGACGCTCTCGGCAGCCACTGCAGCACGAGTTCAGTCCCGGCCACGGAGCTTCCCACATGGCGCGGCAGATCTCTCCTATCTCACCTACTGCTCCCCTCAGCAGTGTACTTCAGTAGATCTTTCTGCTCTGCGCCCCACTCTGTCTCTGGTGAATCCTCTCACCTGCCTACACCTCAGCTCTTGTATGCATAAATAAATAAATCTTTAAAAAAAAAATACAGTTGCTGGACTGTACCCCAGGATTTCTACTCAGGAGCTCTGCAGTGGGGCCTGAGGTCCAGCATTCCTGCCAAGTTCTGGGTGATGCTGATGCTGCAGATCAGGGGACCACACCTGAGAGCTGGTCTAGAAGCGAGGTGGCGCCTCTCTCACTTTTCATGGCAGAGGCGGTGCTTCCCCAGGCCCCAGCTGACATGGGGCTGGCCTTGCTGATGTCGTCAGTCCTGATGTTTTGAGTTGCTTGTGACAGGTGAGGAGTCTGAGGCTTAGAGTCAAAGTTGTTACCTGTCCATGGTCACTGCCTGATAGTGATAGGTGGCACGTACGAGGGGTAGTCCCTGCGTGTCAGGGAGGCCAGCTTGCAGGGTGTGGGTTGGAAATATGTTGGCAAGGTATTGTGGGAGAGGAAGGATTTGAAATTGATAGCTTGCAGGCCGGGGAGCGGAAGAGACTAGCCTCTTCCCACACGAACGCTCCCTCTTGCTTGCTGCTACGGTGGCCGTTCAGGGTGCGCCGGGCAGCGCTTCCCAGCCGGGGCTCATCCTGGGGGCTGTAGCGGGTAAGCGAGATTGGTCAGGCAGGCCAGGGTGGGCCGGAAGCTTGGAGAGGCCTCTGAAAGGTGCTGAGCCTGGATCTCTGCTTCTGAGGGCTCGCGCTGTAGTGCAGGGTCTGCGGGTCTCTTACCATCTGGTCTGCACAGTAACCTGGGTAGGAATTCAGCCTCGCCAATGAGGAATGTGAAATTTGTACATGTTAAGCAGTTTGTCAAAAATACAGTAGCCAGAACTCAGGTTATCCAACTTTAGTGTCTATGCCTAGTCAGTAGACAGTATTTTTTACAACGTAACTGCTGGGTTGTTTGTGTTTTTAAAAGATTTATTTATGCATCCGAGAACTGGGGTACAGGGCCTCTCTGGTGGCGCAGCAGTTAAGCGCTACGCTGTGGAGCTGTCAGCAGCGGCGACGCAAGTTCGATGCCCAGCCGGGGAGATTCCCACGTGGCACAGACCTCTCCTGTCTTGCCCGCTGCTCCCCTCAGCAGTGTATTTCCATCAATCTGCCTGTTCTGCTCCCCACTCTGTCTCTGGTGAACCCTCTCGCCACCCCACGCCTCTGGCCTGTACCCCAGCTTGTATGCATAAATAAATCTTTAAAAAGCAAACAAAAAAGAACTGGGGTGCAGGCCAGAGGCATGGGGTGGTGAGAGGATTCACCAGAGACAGAGTGGAGAGCAAAACAGCAGACCTACTGAGGGGAGCAGTGGGCGAGGCAGGAGAGGTCTGCTGTGCGATGTGGGAAGCTGGCTGGGGATTGAACTCGTGCTGCAGTGACTGTAGATAGCTTCATAATGCTGTGACTTAACCCGTTGCACCACCAGGGAGACCCTAAAAAGTAACTGCTGTTGGGCCTCCCTGCTAGTGCAAGGGGTTGAGTCTCAGCATGATGAAGCTGTCCCCAGCCACTGCAGCATGAGTTTGATTCCCAGCCAGAGGCTAACCCACATGGCACAGCAGACCTCTCCTGTCTCGCCCCCTGCTCCGCTCAGCAGTGTATTTCAATAGATCTGCCTTTTCTGCTCCCCACTCTGTCTCTGGTGAATCCTTTCACCTCTCTGCACCTCTGGCCTACACCCCAGTTCTTGTATGCATAAATAAATAAAAACAAATCTTTTAAAAAAGTGAAGTGACTGCTGTTTATTGGGCCCAGGTGCTTTGCAGGTATACTCATTACAACACATAGGAGTTAGGTGCGGATTAACTCCCTTTTACAGATGGGGAAACTGAGGCTCTGAGTATATTGCCTTGCCCAGGTACCCAGGAGGTAGAGATGGGACTGACTCCGGGCTTTGGGACACTGTCCCTTGCTCACCTTGATGCCTCATTACCTTCTCTTCCTCTCCCAGCTGATCACACAGACCTTCAGCCATCACAATCAGCTGGCACAGAAGACCCGGAGGGAGAAGAGAGCTCGGCAGGAGACTGAGCGGCGGGAGAAGGCAGAGCGGGCAGCCAGGCTGGCCAAAGAGGCCAAGTCAGAGAGCTCTGGGCCGCAGATCAAGGAGCTGACTGATGAGGAGGCAGAGAGACTGCAGCTGGAGATTGACCAGGTAAGAGTGGGTTGCCCCCTCACTTCCTCATCCCCATTGGCACTGAGAAGTGAGGACCGTCTTGCCAACTGCTGTGTCCTTTGCCACAGAAAAAGGATGCAGAGACTCCTGAGGCCCAGCTCAAGAATGGCAGCCTTGGCTCTCCGGGGAAGCAGGTGAGGTGGAGTGTAGAAGCTCAAGGGCTCCTGGTGCCTCTCCAGCCTTCCCTTTTCTCTGGAATGTTCTCCTCGGCTTTGGTGATCCTCCTTATATTTCAAGATCCCAATCAGAGACATTGGACCAGAGGACCTGGGTTTAAAAAACGTAACTGACTGGCTATAAGCCTTGGCAGGAAAGTCCAGGAGCCAGAGAGGGCAGTGCGCACAGCTACCATGGGTGGGGGTGGGGAGCCAGAAAAAGCGAGGTGTATAGGTCTTTCTGACATATCTTGAGTATGTGACCTTCAGTGGGCTTCCCCCCGCCCCCGGTTAATCCAGTCCAGCTTCCCAACAATCCTGGGGGCATTGATTTGACTTTCCAGAGGTCCTGGTCTGAGACTAGGAGTCTCAACTCTGCGGACACAAAAAGGATATTGATCATTGTCTGCCTGGTTTTTTGTTTTTAAAGATTTATTTATTTGTGCATACAAGAGCTGGGGTATAGCCAGAGGTGTGGGGGTTGGGTAGGGAGATGTGAGAGGATTCACCAGAGACAGAGTGGGGAGCAGAACAGGCAGATCTACTGAAGTACAGTGCTGAGGGGAGCAGCGAGCGAGGCAGGAGAGGTCTGCTGGGCCATGTGGGAATCTCCCTGGCCAGGGATTGAACTTGTGCTGCAGTGGCTGCAGATAGCTTCATAGGCTGAGACTTAACCTGTTGGTCCACCGGGGAGGCCCTGTCTGCCTGGTTTTATTTAAGAACAACCTAATTCCCTGGTCACCATATCCCATTGACTTCCCAGCTCCCCTGATTTGACTTGGACCCCCACCTGAGTCCCCTGGGCCCCTTTCTGTCACTGACCCCCAACCGTGTCCTTTGTACATGGTAGAACAGTTTGAGCGCTCGGGTGGCAGTCAGACCAGGTTTGACCACTGGCTCCCAGTGGGCCGAGACCGGGCCTGTTTCCTTTGACTGTGTCCAATGCCATTCTTGGGCCTGGCCCAGTGGGCTTCAGTCTGTGTCAGGTAAGTAACTGAGAACCCCTGACTGAGCAGGAGGCTGAGGAGGACGAGGAAGAGGAGGATGAGAAGGACAAAGGGAAACTGAAGCCCAACCTTGGCAACGGGGCTGACCTGCCCAATTACCGCTGGACCCAGACGCTGTCAGAGCTGGACGTGAGTGGCGGGGGCCGGGGTGGAAGTTAGGGAGCCCTCCTGGGGTTCTGGGCGACCCTAGGCCCTTCCTGACCGCCCTGTCCCGCGCAGTTGGCAGTGCCCTTCCGTGTGAACTTCCGGCTGAAGGGGAAGGACGTGGTGGTGGACATCCAGCGGCGGCACCTCCGGGTCGGGCTCAGGGGACAGCCGGCCGTCATTGACGGGGAGCTCTACAACGAGGTGAAAGTGGAGGAGAGCTCGTGGCTCATCGAGGATGGCAAGGTGGTGACGGTGCATTTAGAGAAGGTAGGAGAGGCGCGGCTCGGGGCAGGCGTCTGTCTCGTTCCTTCGAGAGAAGGAACTGTGCTGGGGCTTGGTGGCTGTGACTCGCTGATCCTCCAGCAAGACTTCAAGGTCTGTTCCATGTTAGAGTCGGGAGAAGGGCCACTTAGAAATCTGCCTGGGCGCCTCCTCACCGGGGTGGAGTCGGGATTGTGACCGTCCGGCCCAGCTCACCGCCGTCGCTGCGTGCGCATCACTCCAGCGTCCGCGGATACCTGCTCTGCGCGCTGAGAGTGCGCTCGGCACAGGCCCTCCCTCCGGAAGCCCGGGTTTTCTCCCTCTCTCCTAAGGGAGATGGGGCACAGGCACCAGAACGTAGAGGGGGTCTCTGTTAAGTACCAGGGTCCAAGGAGAGCATCCGCGGGACACGAGGCCCTGCCCCAGGCCGCATGACTGGCCGTGGCTGCCTCACCCCTCTGTGCACTTGTTTGCCTCCCCCCTGAATGTCCTTCCCTCTTTCTTCACCTGGCCCCAAAAAGCCCAGCCACGTGTCATTTCTTGCCCTCCACCCTGGGTTGCTGTCTGCCCCTTCCCTTACTCTTCCCCCAGTAACTCGTTTCTGTCTCCTCTGGCTGCTGGGTGGGCAGAGGTCTTGCTCATCTGCACCCCAGGTCCAAGCACAGGCCTGCCTCTGGGTCCCGGGGCAGGGGGTGGACGGGAGAGAGTTGGGTCTGGAAGTGTCGGGGCGCGCCTCCTACCCCTGGTGTCCTGCCCTTGTTCCCACAGATCAACAAGATGGAGTGGTGGAGCCGCTTGGTGGCCAGTGACCCCGAGATCAATACCAAGAAGATCAATCCTGAGAATTCCAAGGTGAGTCCCGGGGGCTGCAGCTGGGAGTGAGGGGCCTGGCTCACCCCAGAGCCTCACCCATCCCTCTCACTGCCTGCCGCCAGCTGTCAGACCTGGACAGTGAGACCCGCAGCATGGTGGAAAAGATGATGTACGACCAGAGACAGAAGTCCATGGGGCTGCCCACATCGGATGAGCAGAAGAAACAGGAGATTCTGAAGAAGTAAGCAGTTCAGAAGTGGGGTTTGGGGGACCTGGGTGATAGCAACACTCAGTGGGTCCCTGAGCAGGACACAGGTGCTGCCCTGCCCTTCCAGGATGAGACAGTGGGGTTTATGACTTTACAGCCTTGGCTCACCTACCCTGGTCACTCGCTGAGGTCGCCTTGCGGGCAAGGCCACCTCGGTGGGAAGGGGTAACTGGCAGTCATTGCCAGCTGCAGGAAAGCAGCGCTGTGTTGGTACCTCAGCACCAGCCTCGGGCTCACATGGGCTGCAGGCTTAGGGACCCAGCCCCTGCTGTCCCTGCTCCAGGGTGCTCAGTGTTCTAAAAAGATCACCCCCAGATGCGGGGTGGGGGAAAGGGACAGCCGGTTTCACCTGTTTTCTACTTTCCCTCTCCAGGTTCATGGATCAGCATCCAGAGATGGATTTTTCCAAGGCCAAATTCAACTAGCCTGTTTGCCTCTTGAATTTGTAGAGCTGAACCCCCAGCCATCCACTTTGCCTCCTCACCCTTCCCTGGGACCTGGGGGACCTCAGGATTGGGGCAGGTGTGGGACTGGCCCAGGCACACAGGTCCCAGGGCATCATGAGAGAAGGACTGGGGCTTTGGGGTGGTCTTGTCCCCCCCCCCCCCAGTTGGCCTACTGTTACACATTAAAACTATTTACCCAGCCCCACTACTGTCCTCTCTTGCTCAGCTGGGAGCTGGGCTTCTAACTCATCTGCCATGTGCCTAGGGCAAGTCTTTGCCTCTCTCTGGGCTGGTGTCTCATTACTCAGAAGGAGTAATCGATTGAAACAAGGCTTTTGGTCTGCATCTGATTCTGAGCAAACGTGAGTTTCTGGCTCTAGAACATACGGCAGAATCTTGAAGGGGCTCATGACTCAGCAGAATTTAAGACCAGCTGGATTGTTGATTCCATTTTCATCCCCTGCAGTGCATTTGTCCTTCACCCCTGAGTGCTTCTAAAACTACACACTTGTTTTGGGGGTCAAGAATAGCAAAGACTAGGGGACTGGCCAGGAGGATAAAGTCCAGCTTGTGTCTGTTGTTTGTATATCTGACTGGGCCTCTAGATTGTAGCATTTCTCAGTCAGCCTCTGGGGTGGGGGGCAGTAGGGGTGGGTGGTAGGGCTGAAGAGCTGCTCGCCTCTGCCCGAGTCCAGCCCTGGAACTGACCCTTGCCCACTTTAGCCAGAGGGTAGCACTACCGAGTGCAGGGGCCGCAGAGGTTACGGTTACGGCAAGAATGTCTAGGTCATGAGTGACCCCTGAATTTTCTGAAACACAGCATGTATTTTTTGCATTTCAGAATAGCTTGTTAAGGACTTGGAGACTAGGCAATACCCAGTTTTGTCTAGCTTTCTCCAAACTCCATAAACCCTGTTTGCAAGGACTGCCAGTGGTAGTTCCCAAGGCTGCTCTCAGAAAGCGGTCTTCCGGGCCAAGGCCAGGGTGGCTGTCCTGTGCTGTCCAGTGATAGCCCTGGGCTTCTGCTCCCTGCGGTCACTTATCTTGGCAAGGCCTTGACCTGGATGAGACAGCAGAGCCTAAGGAGAGGGGCCGGTTCTATCAAATGGAACTTGACCTTGAGGTTGTCGCCTCAAGGGACCATTCCATGTCTCTGACAGGAAGCTGACCACACAAGGCAGCTGTCTAGTCGCATCCCAAAGGACCTCGCAAAGGGCTGTGAGATGCCGGTGATGGGGGAACAGGGCAGTTGTGGAGACCTTCTGGCTCATTCCTCAGTCGAGAATGGGCTTGAGAGCCTGCTCTGGCCTCACTGCTGAAAGGACTAATACCTTTCTGTGGGGAGTAGCTGATCAGGAGCCTGAGCCCAGAGGGCTCCTACACCCAAATAAGGAGACCCTGCTCCTGCCCCAAGCAGATCAGCTTGCCAGCCTGGGGTAGAAACTGCCAAGAAGCCAGGCTCCAGGTGGAGGCAGTGACTGGCAGCAGGACCCACGGAATTCCTGACCCCTCTGAGCCCCAGTCGCCCCCACAAAAGCATGACCTCCAGGATTGCCAGCAAGGCCAAAAAAAGCAGTGTAGCCAGGGAGGGGGCAGGGTGGCATTCTGGGGCTGGGTGGGGGCCGATAACTGCTCGGGTGTTTGGGGGGCACTTGAGGATGGCCAGAAGCAAATTGACATGTTGGCAGACAGTTGGAACAAGGTGTGTGGGGGAATCCAGATGAGCCTGCCCAGAAGCACTGACGATGGCCACCTGCTGGAACTCTGTTAGGTAGGTGAGGCCTTTGGTGCTCAGACTTCTGAACCCAAGAGGTGGACATCATTGCACTCACCTTGGCCTTCCAAATTGGAAACCACGCTGACGCTCCACCCTTGCTCGAACCCCAGGCAGCACTTGGGTAAATGGGACAGAAAGGACAGTGTCGCAGCAGAGGAGGACCCATTACCTTTGTACTTACAACAAGGTCATGTTAACATCAGCTGGGAACCCAGCTGCTCAGCAACATGCTGCCGTGGCGTGTGCCCACTGCTGGCCCCCCACCCAGTGCCCTGAAGACAAGTTTTGTATTACCGGTTAAGGTGGTGCGTTGGGGATGGAGGCAGGAAGCGGTCCAGACGGTAACTCCTGAGTCTGCTTCCCAGGCCCCAGGTTGCCTGGAGACCAGGGCAGGCAGGAGCGGGCCCAGGTAGGGATCTCGGGGTTGGAGATCCAGGGGGGTGGGCGCTGTGGCCCAGTGAAATGCAAGTGGTCCAGGGGCCAGTCAGCCAAGGTGGGAGGAGCAGAGCGGGCACTGCTTCAGCGTTCATGGCTCTGCCTCCCCAAAGGGGGTCCTGGTCCCCCTCTTCATTTTGTAGGCTGCTCCCAGAAGGGCTGGGGCCGCTGGGCCCAGCGGGGTCAGCAGTACACCTGGAGCAGGGGTGCCCCTGACGAGTCCGTGTCTGTGCCCTGGAAGGACGAGTCGTGGCTGGCCGGGTATCCTGAGGGGAAGGAGGAGGGAACGGGCTGAGGGGAGGAGCTCCTCCAGTCCGTGGGCAGGAGGAAGCTGTGAGGAGCAGCGGGGTTGGGGCTGGGTTTGATCCTGGTTGGGCGACCTGCTTGGCTGTCTCGCTTGATTGTCTCGACCTCAGCCCAGCCTCTGGGGAGTGAGCTGTTCCCGGGCTCATTGTGAAGGCCAAGAAGACAGCTGGAGAAACCACGCAGGGCTGGCCGCCTGCCCTCTGCCCCCCATGACCTGGCTTACAGATTAGGGTCCCGTCACTGGCAGCTAGCTTGTTCTGGACGCCTGCCCTCTAGTTCATGGGCAACCCTCTGAAACCCTTTAAGTCAGTTTGCAAGATTGGGGTGGTTTGTGGCTGCTCAGGCTTCTTGTCCCTTTCTGACCCCATTCTCACCCACCGCTGGAGGAAAGGGGCGAGTGGGGGCCCCTAGGATAGTCTCTCCGCTCTGCACTCAAGTCTGGAGCAAACCTGGGGTTCCGTAAGGCCTCAGCTTCCGGGCGATGGCATCTGCGGTCGTCTCCTGGGAGATCTGCACGGTCAGTTCTAGGGAAAGAACATGGAGCAATGTCATCACATCCTTTGAACCCCTCTTTCTGCCCCCAGCCCAGTGAGGGCTAGAGAAACAAGGTTAAAAAAGAAACAACCAGGTGCGTGCGTGTGCACGTGTGTGCACATACAAGGATGGGTGAGACTTTTGGTTAGGTCAGGACGGGTCCAAACTCGTGGGTTCCTGGGTCCTAGTAGCCAGGCTAGGAGCTGCCCTGGCAGGTGGTGGCGGGGGTGGCCTCTTACGGGCTGCAGGGAGGTGGAGAAGGGGCAAGCAGGGGCTGGCTAAGGGGTGGGCCCACAGGGGCCAAGACTGCCCCCCAGCCCCAGGGGCCCACCTACCATCCTGGCTTAGCCCTGAGCCCACCATGGTCTCATGGCCACTGTCAGGGGCAGCAGCAGCAAGGGCAGTTGTTCGGGAGGAGCGCCCCTCTGAGGTCTGCGGGCGCGCACGGCTCTTGCGGGTACTGATGCGGATGATGCCCCGCACCAGGCGCCCCTCAGCGTCCTGCTCGTCGAGGTGGTAGTCCTGGGTGATGCTGCTGATCAGGTCGGAGATCTTGCTGGTCTTCTCCAGGAACACCGTGTCCGACGTGCACTTGGCCAGCTCGTCGATCTGATGCACGCTGAACAGCTCCGTCAGCTTCTTGAAGATAAGCACGTCGATCTCTCGGCTCGACATGGAGCCGCTGCCGATCTCGGGCAGGTCCAGGTCCGACTCGTGGAAGGAGTAGTACTCCTCGGAGCCACGGGGGCTGCTCGCGAGCGTGCTGGGCAGGCTGTGGCGCAGGGGTGGGGGCTCGGCCAGTGGCTCCTTGCAGCAGGAGTCCACGTCGGGGGCTGGGGAGGTGGTGCTGCGGTAGGGGTACACTGGGATGCCTTTGAGCTTGACATCGGGGTAGCTGAAGCTGCTCCCCATGTTTGATTTGAGCCTCGGGCCGTCCCGCCGACTGGGGGGTGCCCGATCGGGGCTGGGAGGCGTGCCATTGTGCTCTTTGGCCCAGTTGGCTTCTGTAGCCCCCTCAGTGGAGTCCCCGGTGGACAAACAGGGGCTGCAGCCCCGAACACAGGCTCCGCAGCGCTGGAGGCAATCCCGGCAGCGGCGGAAGCAGAAGGCAGCGCGGCACCAGTCCCACACCCAGGGCCGCCAGAGCAGGCAGCAGGCTGGGGGCTCAGTGGCTGGCTCAGCAGAGCCAGAGATGAAGGTAAGGCTCTCGGGCCCGTGGTGGCCAGGGTCCTTGGGGTCTGGCTTACGGGTGCGGCGGCCTGCTGGGTGCCGGGGCGGCTCCTCATATGTCTCCAGACATAGCTCTGATGGACGCTCCCAGGGTCCCAAGCGCGGGGGCCCAGAAGATGGGCGCGGGTGTCCCGGGCGGGGCATGGCTCATCTCATGGTGTGCTGCAGCCGGCACCTGAGGGTGAGAGGCCGAGAAGGAGTCAGGGTCGGGCGAGGGGAGCCCCTGTACTGACCCGAGGAGCTTCAGACTCCGGTTTCTAAGCAGCCTGTGGTGTGGACTGGCCCAAGGGTGCCCACAGCCCTCATCTAGTGCTCCTCTGCTCCCCGAAGAGGAGATTCTCTCTGGGTCTGACCTACATATCAACCTCTGGTATTTCACACCCATCAGCGTGGCTACTCTGGAAAAAGCAGGAACAGCAAGTGTTGGTGAAGCTGTGGGGAAGTTGGAGCCTTGTGCACAGCTGGTGGGAATGTAAACTGGAGCAGCTGCTGAGGAAAACAGCATGGCGGGCCCTCAAAAAATGAAAGACTTACCATACGAGCCAGCAATTCCATTTCTGGGTATATATTCTGAAAATAGGAACTCAAACAGATAGATAAATGTATCTCCTGAGATCTTACTTCTGGGGAATGGTCTCCCCTGGCTTCTTCCACTGTCGGTAAGCCCAGCCAGCACAGAGCCTAAGAGGCTGCTCAACAAATGTCCTTCCTTCCATGTGACTCATTACAGAACTTGGTCTTTGCCACACGGCCACCTTCCCTTCTGCAGCCCCTCCCTTCAGAACCGACACGGGGCTGTAACAGACCGCTGTCAATATTTCAGTCCAGCTCAGGCTTGCTCTCCTAGCAACATTTAACACTGAGCACTTTTTGCTTCTTTTGATTAGATGAGAAAGCTGAGTCACAAAATACAGCTTCTTTCCCTTTTTAAAAAATATTTATTTATGCATAGAAGAATTGGGGTGTGGGGGTTAACAGGATTCACCAGAGACAGTGTGGAGCAGAACAGGTGGATTTACTGAAATAGACTGAGGGGAGCAGCAGGCGAGACAGGAGAGGTCTGTTGTGCCATGTGGGTCAGCTCCCTAGCTGGGGACTGAACTCAGGCCGTAGCGGTGATAGCGCTAAGACTTATCCCTAGGCCACCAGGGAGGCCCTTCTTTCCCTTTTTAACTGCGTTGCTAGTAGGCGCAGAGCTAAGACTTCATTCATTCCATAAGCACTGAGCCTGGTTCTGTGTTAGGCACTGCAGGGCCAAAGATGAATGAACTACAGACCCTGTTCTTGTGATTCTCACATGCTTTTGTAGGGAAAAGAGATGTTTAAAAGTTCTTAATTGGAACCGGTAGGACAAATGAGACTTAATGGAAATAAATAACTCTGCATGAGGAATTAGGGAACATTGTTCAGTGATGTGTTTAGGAGGGTCCTTATCATGTGTAGGGGTTTACTGGGCAGTAACTATACTTAGCCTGGATTTTCTGAGACACCGATGCCTTATTTTTTTGTCCCTAATGGCACTGGGTTCTCAGAACTGACAATGGAGGAAGAACCTGGAGCTGGACGGCAGAAGTCTGTGTTCTAGTTCTGGCTCTAATAGGCAACATGCCTTAGGCAAGTCAATGTCACCTCCCTAAACAAGGCTACCATCACCGCACACTCAGATACTATCGAGACTCCCATTCTGGCCACCTTCATCCCATTCTGCTTGCAGCAGCCAGTGAGAGCTTAAAAAAATCTGGAGGAACCTGGCAGGCACCACTTTAATCACATTATCAAAGTTAATGTCAAATAATGGGGCAAGCCAACATCTGTGCCTCCTATACTATGGAGGCTGTTAAGGAGGATCACCATCACTCACAGAGTAGTCCTGACAAAAAATGCACTGCATATAATGTCCTGAATAGAATCCTGAGGGAGCATCAGGCAAACCCATGTTGATGGACATGACAACTAAATGGATCAAGAGGAAAAATTGGTAATTGGATAAAAGAGATAACTGGTGAAATTTGAAAATAGAATATATTTAATAGTATTAGGTCAATGTTAACTTTCCTGAGTTTGATTACTATAATTATATAAAATAACATTCTTAGGAAATATATACAGAGCATTTCGGGGTTAAGGAGCACAAAGTCTGCAAACTAATCTCAAAAGGCTCAGAGAAAACCAGAAGGTGTACAGAGAAAAAAAGGGAGGGAGGATCAGCGATGGTGAACGGGGATGAGAGGGGTGCAGGTGTTCTTTATTCCTACAGCTCTTCAACCCATTCCCCCATTCCCACTCAGTACTCCTCCAAGGACCCTCCAGAGCCCAAGTCATGGGTGCCCCACATTTTCCTCTGGGCTTTCTGTCAGCTGATTCAGACTTGAGCCCATTGTTTGAAGGTAAGTATGTATGGCCCTGAGGGAAGGGACAATGTCTGACTCCTTTCTGCCTCAGTGTCTGGAACAGGATTAGGGACAATAAATGCTTTTGAGGACTGACACATGGTACAACTAGGACTTTTGAGGGGAAAGAAAAAGGACTTAGGCTCTAGGCTGATGAGTGGGGGCACAGTAGTCTGGGGTGAGGAAGAAGGTGAAATTCAAAGGTATGAAGACTGAAGTTGTAAGATGTGACTTTAAATGAGTTAACAACCCAGAGAGACAAGTGGTTAAAAAATCTTAGCCTTGGTTTGAGTAATGGGGTGGATATAGATTCATTCATTCACTCAATTAACCAATATTTACTGAGGGCCTACTGTGTGCTAGACACTGTTCTAAATTCTATGGATACAGTGGTAAAACAGACCAAATTCCCTAAACTCAGGAGTTTGCACTTTAGTGAGAGCTGATCATTGGTGGCTTACATTGTTCTTAGTGCTTTAAATGCATTCAATCCATTACGTCTCACAGCTCTATTTCTAGGTATTATTATTATTATTGCTGTATTGAGACAGAATAAAAATAAATAGTCACACATCTGCTTGTACCCAGCAGCCTGGCCCGGACTCTCTTTCACTACCCCATCCCACTGGTTACTTGGAAGTAAGTGAAAGTGGCTCTGCCGGCTCCATGGACAAGCCTGTGCCCTAGGTGCTCACACAGGCAGCTCTGAGCCTTCCAGTCTGAGGTTTTAGATAAGAAGATGAACACATCTGGGCCTCCCTGGTGGCGCAGCGGTTAAGCACTGAGCTGTGGAGCTGCCGGCAGCGGCGATGCGAGTTCGACGCCCGGCTGGGGAAAATCCCACATGGTGCGGCAGACCTCTCCTGCCTCGCCCGCTGCTCCCCTCAGCAGTGTATTTCTGATCTGCCTGTTCTGCTCCCGCTTTGTCTCTGGTGAACCCTCTCGCCGCCCCACACCTCTGGTCTGTACCCCAGCTTGTCTGTATAAATAAATAAATCTTTAAAAAAAAAAAAAGATAAGGCAACCCTACTGAGTGCCTAAATTAAAAAAAAAAAAAAAAGATGAACACATCTAAACAGTTTCAACCACACTGAATTCTGGGGTAATGGGTTTGTAAGAACATCAAGGGTTTACTGATAATGGTCTGGGTCACTCTCTACCCCCACTTCCAAGGCTTTAGGATTCACTACTTATTAAATTCATCCAACAAATATCTACTGAACACCTAACACCCCCTCCCCACCTTTTGCAAACACACACACTGTGCTAAATGCTGGGGAAACAGAAGTGAATGGGCAAGAAACGGGCTCCAGCCCAAGGGGACTTTCACTTTAGCACTCACATCGCCCTGTAGGCATTAGCTCCACTTTCACGTCAGGTATCTGGATGCTCAGAGGTGAAAGAGATACCCAGCTGGAAAGGGATGGAGCAGGAGTTGAACTGTTGTCCCCAGACTCCAGAGCCCACATGCTTTGCAGGTGCCACACATTTTGAATAGGGGTGGTATAAGGTGAGAAGCGCAAGAACTGGGGTAAGGACAGTGCCTCACCTCAGTTTCCCCCTCTCTTCTAGGTCCTGAACCCTTCTGAAGTCATGTTCGGCCAGTTTTATGCAAATTATATCTCCTCCACCCCTCCTCCCAAATCCTAGGAACACCCCTCATTTGGTTCTGTGAGGGAAGTTCTCCACCCACTTGCCTGGGCAAGATTCGTGGCCTCAATTTTCTCATCTGTAACAAGGGGAGAGAGTGGTGTCTTCTTGGGCCACCATGAAGATTAAATGAGACATCGCTGATGACTGGCATCTGGGAGGGGCTGCGTTTTTGGGCACCTGTAGCACAGTGGGGATCTTTCCAGAGGTCAGGAGGTCCCAGGACTCTAGCCTCCCCTCCCCAAACACCGCCTGGGTGCGCTCCTCCCCCTCAGTCTCTGAGGACACACGTACCGACACTCAGGGGTCTATCTCCATACCGACACCCTCCTTCCAAAGTCCCCAAGACAGATCCGGCCGCGCCAGCCTCTGCCCCACCCCCGTGCCCAGACGTGTCTCTCGCTCCAGGCCGGGAGGTGCACCCCAGTCCTGCCCATGAAACAGCCGTCGACTCGAGCACCAGGCATCCGTGTACCCTTGATCTGCCCCAAAGGTTCAGCCCGCGACTCCCGTATCCGCGGGCACCTAGTCCCGGGACAAAAGAGAACTAGACCCTGGCACTGCCCGTCGGACTAGCACAGCCTCAACACCAACAATGCCCTCCGGGCGAGCACACCCTCTCCAGCTGCTGGGGCCCTCCACCTGCAGGCGGACCCAGCCTCCCTCCCGCCTGACACCATTCCTCAGGGCGAGCACCGCCCCCTCCCCGTCCCGACCCGGCCCCGGGGGCGAGCACCGCTCTCGCCCCGAGCCAGCGCAGCGCTGTGCGTAAACCCGGCCACCCCTCACCCAACTCTGCCCGCCCAACCCAGGCGCCCGCTCAGGCCGCTCCCCGGCCCGGCCCGCGCACCCCGGAAGTGGGAGGGTGGCCCCCGAGGAACCTGTCCTGGGCCGCTCCCCCGCTCGGGCGTTGCCTCGAGGGTCTCTCCGCACTGGTGTCGCCCTGGTTCGCGTCCCCTCCGGCCCGCGCGGGGCTTACCTGTCCCGCCAGGTGAGCCGCCTCCGGCTCGGCCCCTCCCCCCGCCCCCCTCGCCGCTCACCTGGGGCGCAGGTGAGCGTCTCGCGGGAGCGCCGCACGGGCTGCCGCTGGGGACACACTTCCTGCCTCCGCGAAGCGCCGCCGCGCACCTGGGCCGAGGCCCCGCCCCGCGCTGTGGGAGTCACCCTGGGCCTAGTCCGGGTAAGCGAAGCCTGGCTGGGAGGGTAGACAGAAGCAGGGGCTCTGTCTCCTGGTCTGCTAGGTGGGCATGTGGTCCGAGCGGTCTCTGGGCGCCGGTGAACGCTTGCCCAGACTTTAAAGGCCCAGCTCAAAGGCCATGTCTTCTGTCTTCCCTGACCTCCAGGCTGTTTCATTTATGCCTTTCCCTGTACTTCTTTATCACAACATTCAACACACTGTTGTTTTCTTGTCTTCTGTCTCCTCCCTGAGGACAGTGCTAGGCTACGCGTGCACCATGCCGGGCCTGGCATATGCTAGGTATTCAGCTAATCATCGCTTGAATGACAGGCTAGGCTGGGATTTGTCCCTTTCGCCTGAGGCCCCATCATTAAATGAGGCAGAACTGGGGGCTTGGGTCCTCTGCTTGCTGGTCAGTTCATGTTCTCTGTTGGGGGTGGGCAGAAAGTCTGCAGGAAGACAATACTGCTCTGGGGCCTGGGAGCCCACGGAGGGGTAGGGGGGGTCACCTGTGTAGTCCTGAAGCATCTGGGATTGGCACAGGTGGCCAAAATGGGCCACGATCACCATATCCCATGAGGTCTTTGTAAGAGGCAGCTTCACTGTGTAACAAAAAAGTCATGTCTCAGACTATCCTTTTCCCCTTAATAATGACAGTCCCAGTAAAAAGTGACTTTTAGGGAGCACCTGCAGGATCCAGACTAAACTCCTAGTTATAATCTATATACAGCAAAATTCACGCTTTAGTGTACAGTCCTATGTGTTTTTAAAAATGCATGTAGTTATGTAACTACCATCACAATCAAGATATAGATATAGATCAGTTCCATCACCCCCCAAAATTCCTCTACATCCCTCTGTCATCAGTCCCTCCCCTCAACCTCAGCCCTTTACAACCACTGATCTTTTTCTGTCTCCATAGTTGTGCCTTTTCCAGAACATGTTTGGTTGTAAATATACAGGAGCACACTACAAAAATCCCGATCCTGTCGTATCTAAAATGCAAATTATTAAGTGAGACTATGACGGCTGAACACCTCTCCTGTTTTGCCGCCCGCTGCTCCTCTCAGCACTGTATCTCAGTTCTGCTCCCCACTCTCTCACCCCTAGCACCACTAGCCTTCACCCCAATTCTTGTATGCATAAATAAATAAATTAATTAAAAGATTTATTTATTTTTGAATACAAGCTGGGGTGCAGGCCAGAGGTGCGGGGCAGTGAGGGGGTTCACCAGAGACAGAGTGGGGAGCAGAACAGGCAGAATGACTGAAATACACTGCTGAGGGGAGCAGTGGGCAAGGTAGGAGAGTTCTGCGGCGCCATGTGGGAATCTCCCCAGCCGGGCACCGAATTCGTGCCACAGCTGCCGACAGCTGCACAGCACTGCGCTTAACCTGTTGTGCCACCAGGGAGGCCCACCCAATAAATAAAAACTTAAAAAAAATGGTTAACTAGCAAATTTTGGGTTTATATATATTTTTTTACCACAATTAAAAAACCTCAAGTCATGATACTTTAAAAAAAAATTTTATTTATTTATGCATACAAGAACTAGGGTGTAGGCCAGAGGTGCAGGGGTGGTGGTGGTGGTGGTAGTGGAGAGAGGATTCACCAGAGACAGGCACATCAACTGAAATACACTGCTGAGGGGAGCAGCAGGTGAGACAGAAGAGGGTCTGCTGCGCCATGTGGGTCAGCTCCCTGGCCGGGAGTCAAACTCAGGCCGCAGTGGTGATAGCGTGATAGTGCTGAGACTCAGCCCCTATGCCACCAGGGAGGCCCCAAATCATGATACTCTTAAAAACAAATTCAGGTATACTATTGACGTTAACATTTTGTCAGCAGCAGTTGACATTACAAAGGAAAGAGAAGTCTACTAGAGTGAATTTTCCAGACAATAATCCACCTCTCCTGTGCAATTCCTTACCACAGCCCCATAGGTAGGCATTGTTTTATTCATGTTTGAGATGGGGAAACTGAGGCTTATCAAGGTTAGGTCATTTGCTGAAGGTGATGCTGTGAATGAGTAGTGGAGCTGGGTAGGCACCGGCCTCTGGCTCCCAGTGCGGGGCTCCTTGCTGTGCCCGTGTCCCAGCCCTTAAAGTTGCATCCGGTTTTCTTTCTAAGTGGTAAGTCCTGCCCTCCTAGCCAAAGCCACCATTGTCCTGATCCCCTTCATCCAACTACTGATGTTCTGTTCTGTTCAACTTTTGTTTTTCTAATCTCCTGTCTTGGCCACCATTCAGTTTCCAAGGTTGGTAACAGAGTTGAGGGAAGAAGGAGGTGTCAAGGGTGACTGGGTTTCTGGTTATGCAACTGGGTTGGATGGACATGACTGGAGATTTGGGGTATAAACTTTATGCTAGAGACCTGTTATATTTCAGGTTTGTGAGTTAGTGAAGAACTATCACAATTGTATATATGGATGACATTCAGAGTGATGTTTACTGCTACTTTGGCCTTGGAAGGAGGAGTGGGTCCCCAGCCTCCTTTATTTGCTGCTGCTTGCCTTTTATGTGCTTCTCCTGTAAGGGCACTAGGGGGCAGCACACAACAGTGGAAATTGCCGGAACTTTGGCATCAGTGACTCTGAGTTGGAATCCTCGGCGCACCCCTGTTCTGTGTAGTGTGAACTTAACCTCTTTGAACTTCAGCATTTCTTATCTGAAAATGGGTTTAATGTGAGGCGGGATAGTACGGTGGTTCAGAGTGTGACCTTGGGAGCCTCAGGGCATGAAAATGTGCCTCAGTTCTACCACTTAATTGCTGTGTGACTTTGTCCAAGTTATTGAACTTGTCTGTTCCTCAGACACCACATCTGTAAAGTGGAAGTACTAATAGTTTCATGTGACTACAAGAGCCTGGCACACGGTAAGTCCTAAGCAGATGACAGTTTTATTTTTCACCCCTTCTGGGACAAGGGCCCCCTGAGATCACTGCTTCTGAATAAACAGGAGAACAAATTACAGGGGGCTGATCTTGACCACCCACCATGTATTGGGTCTATTATGTGCCTTATTCCTTTTAAATTCTCACAACTCTGTGAATAGATCCTGAACCCCCATATTATAGTTCAGAAGACAGAGGGTCAGAGATTTAAGCAACTTGCTCAAGGTCACACAATAGTAAGTGGCAGAGCTCAGAGCTGAGCTCAAGTTCGTTTTGTTCAGCGCCTGAGCTCTTGGCGTTGGCTCCTCTGGGTCTGCAGTAACTGGACCCACGAGGTGGCCCCAGGCCCCAGCTGAATGAGGGATTCTCCTCTTATGAATTCCCTCCTACAATCAACACCAATCCTGCCTCCCATTCTCCAGCTTCCCAGATAGAACTTCTGGACTCAATAGAGTAGAACCAACTGACAGGGAATACTACCCAGTGGAAGGGAGCAGACTGGTGGGGGGTAAACAGAGTTGGAATGTGGCAGTTGAGGCTGTCTCCTCTGACTGTTCAGGTCAGGAATGGGCCAGGTCATTTTGAGTTGCCGCTCCCCTTTCCTTGATTGGACAAAGGATGGTGTGTTCCAGAGATGGAGATAAACAGGGAAGCCTGGGAGTTACTCTGGGGAGTGAAGGGAAGGTGAACGGAGGCCTGGATTGAGCCACTGATGTGGCTGGGGGCAGCTGGGGCTCAGAACGCCAAGGGATTTCTGGAATTCTAGGGTGCACTGTTGGTGGGAGATCCCAGGTTCACCTGATGCTGGGGAATCCTGGGCCTCCCTGGCTTTTGCTAGTGTGGCTGGACCCCTCTAGGCTGAGCACCCTCTTATACCAGGTTGAGGCAGGGGCTGCTTCTTGGGTCCTGAATTTGGCTCCAAGCTCTAGTAGAAGCATTTATTCTCTGCAGAGACCTTGTGTGAAAGAAGCTTGATCCAACTCCCTTAATTGATTAATGAGGAAATGAGGCCCTGGAGGGAAACAGCCTTAGTGAAGGTCAGATGGCAGGTTGGCAGCGGGCCCTGGGGGAGGGGCTTCTGCCCCTGTGTCAGGGTGGGCCTGGCTCATTTTTTTTTAAAGATTTATTTTTATTGATGCATACAAGAACTGGGGTGCAGGCCAGAGGTGTGTGTGTTGGGGGCTTGGGGGGTGAGAGAACTCACCAGAAACAGAGTCGCAAGCAGAATAGGCGGATTGACTGAAGCACACTGCTGAGGGGAGCAGCGGGCGAGGCAGGAGAGGTCTGCCGCACCATGTGGGAAGCTCCCTGGCTGGGGATTGATCTCATGCTGCAGTGGCTGCCTACAGCTTCACAGTGCTGAGACTTAACCCCTTGCGCCACCAGGGAGGCCCCAGGCCTGGTTCAAATCTTGTCTTTACCACCTGGTGGCTTTGTGAACTGGGCAAGTGCCTTGGCCTCTTTGGGCTTTAGTTTCCACGTCAGTAAATTTCACTTATTCATCCAACCATTGTCTTACCTACCTTCCATCACACACACACTCACACTCACACTCACACTCTCACGCACACACATTCTAGCAGGGACACAACATGGATAATGCTGTTTCCGGGTCACTCACAGCCCAGGCCTCTCCACACCACCCCGTGTTCTGGCTCCCCTGCCCCCCAGCCAACCTCACATCCCCTCTGACTTCTTCTGTAAGGAACATGGAATACTCAGGCTCTTTTTCGCCTCCTGCCACCAGACTCTATAGCTGCCACCCACAGCCTTGCTTTCCTCCCAGGTTGCATTACCTGCACGTGATACTGTGTTAATGCAAAAGGCACCTGGGAGCGTGAGCACGGGGCACGCGCACCTGTGATTACTGGCACCTGGGCCGAGAAGCCAGCGAGCACGGGGTGTGTGCATGTGTGATTGTGGACACCTGGGCCCAGAAGCGAGGGTGAAAGGGGAGATTCGTGGGGATTAGGGGGCTCAGTTGCTGCCTCCCTGCCTGCTGATCCGCCTGTGTCTCTGCTCCCCTGATTCAGCATTAAAGACATGTTAGAGAAGGCTCCACAATTCTCTTTTCGTTTGCTTGAATCAACAATGAACCTGCCCAGTTTGGAATGGTAGCACAACAGAGCCCGAGCGAGGAGGCTGTCGCCCTGAGCCGGTGTCTCCCCGAGCCGGTGTCTCCCCGAGCCGGTGTCTCCCCAAGTGGTGCCTCCCAGAGCTGGTGCAGAAGGTGCCTGGGCCCTGCTGACCGCAGCTCTCCTGTCCCCAGACAGGAGCCCCCGGTGGGCAAAGTCTGGTCGGACTGACCCTGAATTCCCAGCACCCACCAGGGGCGGCGTCCGAAGCCTTGACTAGGAGCGTCTGTGGAAGGAGCCGAGTTCGGCCCAGCTCAGTCTCAGCCTGGGTGACCTTGAGTCCGTCCCACTTTTCTAGGCTGTGCTGAGGTTTCCTGTGTGCTGCCAAGTGGAGCCACAGGGGCTCAATAATACATGAGCCAGTGAGCTCTAGCCTCCCCTCGAAGGAAAGGGCAACCCCACACCCAGCCCAGCCAGAGCCCTACTGTTTCTTCCTCCCAACTTGTATGGGGGTGACCCTGGGAGCAGCTGCAGAGTACAGGCCTCAGATACTGGAGGGGCTGGGGCTGGGAGGGTATCATGGAAGGAGATGGGGCATGGAGAGGGGAGGCCCTGGCTTCTGATGCACTCAACAAAAGCATCTTTTTCTTGGAAGCAGAGTGTTCTGTCGCCAGGCTGGAAGCCAGCCTGAGGGAGGAGGGAGGAAAGAGATGGGCGTGGGGGAGGCAAAACCAGAGAAAGACCTGGAGAGGGAGGTGGAGACAGACCAAGAGTCCAAAAGAGACAGAAGAGAGAAGAAAGTCAGAGGCAGGGGGTATGAAACAGGTGCACACATTCAGCGAGACAAGAAATGGGCTCATTTATTTATGTTTGAGAGAACAAATCTACCTTTATTGATTTTTCAATAAGTTTAAATCCTTACGGGGTACAGTATTATGTGGGTTCTGTGTCCTGTGACTTAGCAGGAAGCTGGCTTTATTGCCAATGTGCCACTGTTTCCATGGGCACAGGTCACCTTTTCCCAGATGACTCTGGTTTTATTCCATTTGCCACCGGGAGTCACCCGCTGTTCTTTGTGTTCTTTGTTTTGTGCAGATAACAATTCTTGCCTAGATAGGATTCAGTTTCACCTCGAGCATAAACATCTTTAATTTTAAAGGGAGCTGTATACTCCCTCTGGTTCCAGAGACCCTGCTTGTAGCTGGCAAAAACCACCCTGGACTGCAGCCTCCAGTCGTATTTTAGAAGTCTTGTTCCCAGCAGGCTTTAGTTATTGCCACCAAAGTTCAGCTGAAATAAGCTCTTTTACAGAAACTCACTCACTCTGGGCCTCCATGATGGCCTAGAGGTTAAGTCTCAGTGCTGTGGCCTGAGTTCAATCCCCGGCCAGGGAGCTGACCCAAATGGCACAGCAGACCTCTCCTGCCTTACCCGCTGCTCCCCTCAGCAGTGTACTTCAGTCAATCTGCCCGTTCTGCTCCCCACTCTGTCTCTGGTGAATCCTCTCACCACCCCGCACCTCTGGCCTGCACCTCAGATCGTGTATGCATAAATAAAAAAATCTTTAAAAAATAATAATAAATAAAAGCACCCACCGCTAGTTTAATGGGACATTCCAGCCCATCTGTGAAGGCCTCTGTATGGCCCACCTCTGCTGCCATCCCCTTTCCTCACCCTTCCAGAGAAAGTATCCTAAAATTGATGTTCATCATTCCCTTAATGGTTAATGGTGTTAGTCGTTTGGGCTGATTTATCCACTGGACACAGTAAGCACTGTCCCCAGAACTCACAAAATATATCTTAATTTCTTTCAAAATCAGGAATGATTGAATAAATAAATGGGGGCGGTGGAAGAGAAAATTTCCTTACAGAGTTCCAAATACATGTAGAATTCCCTCTTCTGGGATGGGGTGCTTTATCAGTTTAGCTAAGGATTTTTATATAGCAGAAAATATTAAGATTGTTGAATTAGCAGATGAGTTTTTGTAAAATTGAGATGTTTATTTGTTTTTATTCCTCTAACATATTAATGTGATTAGAGGATTTTCGAATGTTGAATCAACCTAGAATAAACTCAACTTGGTCATATATATTTATTATCTTTTAAATATAGTGCTAAATTTATCTTGCTAATATTTTACTTATTTGTATCTATATTCTTGGGTCATACTGCTCTGTAATCTTTCTCATATTGTCTTGGCTGTTTTTGATAAACATTTTTATTTTTCCAGGGGTGTTTTTACTATACTTAATTTTAGCTTTGTTTTAAATTTGTCAAAGTTTTCATCTGTTCCTCCTATTTTCTTTTAAATCTCTGCTACAGGGGTAGATCTGCAGTCCTATTCTTCAAACCTAACTTTATTTTTGCCACCTCCTTTTTTTCCCACCTTGATAAATCTTGCCAGGAGTTTCTCAGTTCTGTTCCTGTGTCAGTTAGGAATTAGATTCAGCTGGAGGTAACAGCCCCCCCACCCAGCAGCTCACTCTTGCACCATCCCTAAAAAAAACCCTTGGTCTTAAGCTCCTGGACCACATGGTTTCTGACATAGGATGAAGCGGAGGAGTGAGACAAGGGCTCAGCTGCTTTTCTCACCAGCTGTGGGGGTGCTGGGGCTCCGTCCTCTGCCCCCTCTTCTCTGCCTGTCACCCATGCTTATCTCATCCAGTCAAATCTCGCTTTATGGGTGAAGATTCCACATTCACGCCTGCAGCCAGTCCTCTCCCCTACGTTCCTCACGCACAAATTCAGCTGCCCACGAAAAGCTCCTTCTTGACTATCTAATACACACTTCAAACTCCACACGGCCAAAATTTAACTCCCAAGAAAAAATGCTGGAGCCACAAATGATCCCTTCTTCTAAATACTCTAACCCTGGTGCTCCATCATTTCAGGGATCACAACTAGTTTTTTTTTTTAAAGCTTTATTTATTTATGCATACAAGCTGGGGTGCAGGCCAGAGGTGGTGAGAGGATTCACCAGAGACAGAGTGGGGAGCAGAACAGGCAAATCGACTGAAGTACACTGCTGAGGGGAGCAGTGGGTGAGGCAGGAGAGGTCTGCTGCACCATGTGGGAATCTGCCTGGCTGGGGATTGAACTCGTGCTGCAGTGGCTCTGGACAGCTTCATAGTGCTGTGCTATGTGCTTACCCTTTGCAAAAAACCTCAACTAGTTTTTTAAGGAAATCAGATAGCACAGGGAAGAGTAGGTCAGCAAATATCAACGCTGGTGACAGGTGCTTAGGGCATGCATGTATTGCTTATGAAACTTTTTTTTGGTGAACTGGGTTCCCTTGTAAAATATCTTATGGCTTGAAATAAAATTTTGACTGGTCTAGGCCTTGGAGGCTCCACAGGTGTCTTCAGGGTAAACCGCTGGCACAGGGGCATTTACCCCTGAGGAATTGTGCTTGTCATTTCTGGCTTAGCTTCTTTTCCTTACTTTGTAGTCAGAAGTATTTTCCTTACTTATTGCTCATTGATGTTTGTAGGGAAAGTAGAGTCAAATCAGGCTTTTTCCTGCCCTTCTGCCGCTGGCCTCTGTGGCTACCACCTGCAGTCTTGCATTCCTCCTGGAATGCCCGAGGTCAAGAGGCGTGGGCGAGGACCTCGGGCGCCTTTGGTTACAGGCATAGGCTGAGAAGCCAGAGAACGTGGGCATAAATACAGACAGCTGGGCTTGGGAGCCGGGGATAAAAGGGGCTCGTTCTCTGGTGTGGGGCAGCGTCACTCTGAGACTGGTAGGCTCGGTCGCTGTCTCCCTGCAGGCTGCTCTGCCCCCTGATTCAGCATTAAAGGCCTGTACAATGTTACTGAGGCCTCCAAATTCTCTTTTCATCTATAAGAAGCAACAGTGAACCTACCTGGGGTGGGATGGCTGCACAACAATGCTTCACAAAAGATATTTTTACGATTTATCCCTTTTTGAGGGCTACAAATGGGGAAGCATTTCTCTGCTCCCCTCTTCTGCTATCTTGCTGGAAATGGAAGCCTCTTTCTGTGGTTCTTTCTCATTCTACCTTTCGGCTCATTTTCTTCCATCTTCATTTACCTCCCTCCTGTTCCCCAAGGCCCCCAATTCTTCTGCAAAGATTTCTGCACTTCTGTCCTTTCCACCTGAATTGTTTGTCCTGGGCACTTTTTTTCCCCAAAGCTGTTTTTTTTTTTTTTTTAATTTATGCATGCAAGAGCTGGAGTGTAGGCCAGAGGTGTGGGGGGGGGGATGGGGGTGGGTGAGGTTTCATCATAGACAGAGTGGGGAGCAGAACAGGCAGATCTACTGAATGTACTGCTGAGGGAGCAGTGGGTGAGACAGAAGAGGTCAGCTGCGCCATGTGGGGGAGGATCTAACTCGTGCTGCAGTGGCTGCGGACAGCTTTATAGTGCTGAGACTTAACCGGAGGATCTAACTCGTGCTGCAGTGGCTGCGGACAGCTTTATAGTGCTGAGACTTAACCCCTTGTGCCAACAGGGAGGCCCTCCCTGGCACTTCTAAGCCTGGCTCCTTTGCATGGCAGAGCCACCTATGGACGGCTCTCCAGTGCTGACTTCCAGAAGTAGTTATACACCCACCTGCTTATCTAATTAGGTGTTGTGAAATAATAGAACAAAGTATATCCGCCTCTCCCCCGGGTCCTGGCACAGAGCTCCTAAAACTCTTGTAATTTCCTAAGCGTTAGGATCACCAGAACAACTTTTGTTATAATAGTTGGTCTTTGGCCCTGATGCTTGACGCGGGGCTCCCAAATCCCTTGGGATTTCCTGGGTTTTAGGAGCAACTTTTCTAATCAGGTGACTCTTGTTGGCCTTCTGGAGAGCTTCAGGATGGGGCTGGTAACTGGAGGGCTAAGCCAAGATTAGAAGCTTGGAACTTTCCCTCACACCCTCTGTCCTCTGCGGAGGGGGGTGTTAGTGATAGTCACGCCTGTGTGGTGATATCACCGTAAAAACCCCAGGAGTTTGGGTTTGGAGAACCTCCAGGTTGGTGAACACCTCCATGTTGAGGAGGTGCACCCTAGTTCCATGGAGACAGAAATGCCTGCACTAGGGATCCTTGTAGACTTCACCTTGCTATTTCTTCATCTGGCTGTTTGTATCTTTTATCCTTTCTTGCATGGTAACCTGGTAAATGTGCTTCCCTGATTTCTGTGAGCTGTTCTGGCAGATGATTGAATCCATAGAGGAGGTTATAGGAACCTCTGATTTGTAGCCAAGTTGGACAGAAATTGGGGCTAACCCACACACTACTTGCAATCGGTTCCTGAAGTGGGGCACAGTCTCTAGTTAAGGAGCCCTTACCCTGTGGGTTGACCTCTGTGCTAACTTGTTAGTTCAGAATTGAATTGCACCCAGGTGGCGTCAGAATTGGTTGGTGTGGGAAAAAACTATTTGGTGATTACAAAGGTCAGACGTATTCTGAAAGTGCGTTGGAAGTAGCAAAGAAAAACAAAGTTTCCAAAACAGATGTCCAAAATAGATTTTTCCAATCTATTCTATTTTATATTTGTATTATATATAACCAGAAATATATCCCCTTTTACTATTTAATTGACTTTCGCCTTTTCATGAGCCATGAGGACATGATTTCACAGGGTAGGTTTTTCATTTCCCAGTGCACAATAACTTGAACCATATTGTCTAAATGCTAGGTCAGTGCCAGTTTTTCAAATAATCTTTCCACTTTTGAAACAATGTATACCCTCTTGCAAGGTATATTATATATTCCTTAGTTGGGCTAAAAAAAAAGACAATATAATGGGCTATTTCCATAGACCTCTTTTGCTTTGATTTTTGTAACGAAGTGTAATTATCATTGAGGAAAAACCCCACAATACCTCTTGACCTTGATTTTTGCTGCTCCCTTGGTCTTTCCCACCTCAGCCAAGGGTGCCTCTGTGCATTCTGCTGCTCCAGCCACAAGCCCAGACGGCCCCCCCTTAGCCCCACACTTACCACGCGTGGGTTTTGTCAGCTCACTGACCCAAAGACTGAAATCCACCCCTCCCCTTGCCATTACTCCTGGCCAGGCCTCTCCTCTCTCAGCTGGATCACTGACGTAATCTAATCTCCCTGCGTCTTCTCTTGCTCCCTGTCTATTCATTTCTACATAGCAAACAGGACTTTTTTTTTTTTTTTTAGGACTGTCTTTTAAAAACAAATCTGATCATGTTGCGCCCCACTTAAACCTTTCAAAGGCTTCCCCTGCACCTACAGTAAAATCCAAAATCCTCCTCCTGGCTTCCAGGCCTGGCCTGCTCCTCTGACGTCAGCTGTCCCTCCTGACCACTAAGCAGCTTCTTGAGCATATGGGTCTTTCTTTTGTCTCAGGGCCTTTGCATTGACTGTTTGCTGGGAACTTTTTCCCCAATTCCACATGACAGATCCTCAACATCCAGGTCTCCGCTTGCCAGTCCTAAGGAGACGCCCTCCTTGACTCTTCTATCACATCGCCTTGTTCGTGATGTAGAGGGAGGTGCTCTGGCATCTGGGTGGAAAACCGCTTCTGGAGGCCGACTGCTGGGCCTTGAGGCCTAGACCCTCTTTGGCCACATGACCTTGGCCACATTGCCTTAGCTGCTCTGCCCTTCGCTTTCTCAGCTGTAGCTGGAGCGTGTTAGTAATGGCAGACCCCTGGGTCAGTACTGGGGTGCAGTGTGAGCACTAAGTGAAAGTTTGGTACCTCCTGATTCCTTCACATGCCTGCCTTTGGGTGGGATTGCTTTTTTTTAAAAAAAGATTTATTTATGCATACAAGCTGGGGTGTAGGCCAGAGGTGTGGGGGGGTCAGAGGATTCACCAGAGACAGAGTGGGGAGCAGAACAGGCAGGTCTACGGAAGTACACTGCTGAGGGGAGCAGCAGGCGAGACAGGAGAGGTCCGCCATGTGGGAATTTCCCTGGCTGGGGATCGAACTCATGCTGCAGTGGCTGTGATAGCTTCATAGTGCTGCGCTTAACTCGTTGCACCACCAGGAGGCCCAGGTTTGAATTGCTTTGATTTCTGAAATGCAAGATTCGAGGGAACAAGGACTGTGCCCTGGCACCATGCGCAGTGGCTAGTGGTTCACTGTGTTGGGGTGAATGAGCGCATATAGATGGGCGTGACCTCCGCCGACTGGGGGCTTACGGGGCAGAGAGCATGGCCTGATTCTGGTCCTGGCCTAACACCTGCCATTTTACAGACGTGGAAACTGAGGCCCATAAAGGTGGGCCGATTTCAGCAAAGCTTCAAGCGGGGAGGGGCACCACTCTTCCCAGCTTCCCAGAGGGAAATAACTGTCAGAAACGTGATGAAGCACCAAGAGCACGTGGCACCTGCTACATCTATGCAAACACAAGCCACAGCATTTTATTCCAGGAATAATAACCAGGGCAAAATTTTCATCACAAGAAAGATAAAACAAAGAACTGTGAGCGCTCCAGATGGAGCAGGAGGATGGGTGTGTTCCTTTGACAGAGCTGGCGCTGACACTGCTGTCATGGCTTCCTGGGAAAGAGGGCCAGTCCCCTGTCCCCTGTCCAAGTAAGCGCCCTCCCCGCCCTGCCCCACAAGCATTTTGCTCAGGTCACATTCAGGAATCCAGATGCCTCGTTTGTAAATGAGGGAGCAGAGACTTAGCATGGAGAAGGGACTTGCTCAAGTTCACATAATGAATTAAACCTGTCCTGACTTTTAGCACCAGATTCTTTTAAACACTAATTAGTATAAAAGCTCTTACTATGAGGAGAGAAAAAGGAGGTGAGGAGGGGCGAGAAGGAGGTGGCCTATCAGCCCACTGGCAGGCAGGGGAACTGACAGGTGAGGGGATAACCAGAGACCTTTGTGGGGGGAGGGGAACAGGGGAGTCTGCTGGGCAAAGAGGAGATGGAGGCTGGGGCCTAGTTGGGTTATTTTCAGAGCTGCTATCTTTGTCTGCATCTGCTAAATTATTAAACTGATATCACATCCTAGAGGGTGCCAGGCCAGGTTGCCAGGAAGAGACTGAAAGGGAGGGGCTGGATCTCTTAGCAGAGGCAGCGAATCTTCTAGGCTGGAAGGCAGGCGCACTCCTCTGGCTTTCCCCTCCTGTCCCACCCACCCTCAGCTGCCGGAGAGCATCCTGTTTGAGGTCACAGCTGCCGGCCACTTCCCCTGTGGGGCTGTCTCCACTGGCTGCTGTCTGGGAGGGGCATGTACATACATAGTGGACAGGACTCTGAAACCAGGTCCATCCAGGCCCCCAGCTGCCTCTTCTCTCGGGTTTCTGACTAGACCACAGACAGACATGACCAGTTCGAGACACATGGACAAACCCCTGCCTTATCTTCGTCCTTGACTTTGCCATAGGCATTGGAAGTTCCGTTCCTCAGACCCTGGAGTGCCCCTCTCGGGGTTACACAGCTAGCAGGGGCCTGGGCTTTAAGTCAGACTCAAGTCTCTAATTCCAGATGCCTCTCCTCTTTTTTTTAAATATGTTTAGTATGTTTGCTGTTTTCCATCTTTCCTACAAAAAGAATGGATAGCTTTTATGAAGATCAGTAAAAACCAATAATCATTGTTTGAAAATGTGTGTCCCTAATTCTAAATGTTGTGTTTGTTGCATTGGCTAGCTGTGTCCTAAGACCTGGTTGACTGTGACCCCCCTATTCACTGCGGGATTGTAGAGCTCGGGCCATTAGGGAAGCCAGGAAGGAAGCTGGCAGATGCCAACCCCCTCTCACCTCTGGTCCTGTGTACATGGTGTTCCCGTCCGGAATCCTCCTCCCTTCTTCCGCCCCCACCATCTGTGCATCACTCACTTTGATTCATGCTTCAGGCCTCAGCTTAAATATCTGCAGAAAGCTCTCTGAGCCCCTCCGGTCCCTCTGGGCTGTAGTTGCTCTGTGTCCCCATTGCCTCTTTCCCCCATCTCAGTAGATACCTCACTGAACTGTCATCACCTGTGTGTCCCCGTGGACTGTGTGCTCCCTGAGGGCAGGCCCCATCTGATCATTGCAGCAGCTGCAGTAGCCAGCCCAACAGAGGAGATAATGATCACATTTGTGGAAAGAGAAATAAACAGTGAGTGAATGAATGAATGAAGGGAGAAGGGAGCTTCTCCTTTCTCAACACGCTTTACCCTTGCAGTATTTTTCACTTCAAGCAAATGTTTATTGAGTGCCTCATGTTATGGGCCAGGCAGGCTAACTTGACTTCAGGGAACCCTAAGGATAAGTAAAACAAGTCAAGGGGGAAAGACTAAGTAATAAGCAAATACACATCTATCTATGCTTTGTGGGAATGCCACAGAGTATAGGAAAGGACACATCTCCGAACTGGCTAGAAATGATTTTGGGGTGGACCAGATCTGTGTTTGAATCCTTGGTCATTTATCTGCTGTGTGACCCTGGGCAAGCCTCTTCACTTCTCTGGGTTTTGGTTTCGTGTGAAGAAGAAAAGGCTGCTAATGCCCCTGGCTCAGTGATGCTGTATAACCCATTGATATATACAGGTTATTGCCTACTCAGAAATGACTTGCCCAAGGTCACCCAGCTTGGCACTATGAGCGGAATTTGGGCTCTTTCAGATCTGGCAAGTTCTCTGGAGCTGGCTGCTGATGGGCGGTGTGGGGCGGGTAAATCTGGTCTGGTTTTCCTTGATCCATTCCTACACGTTGTTGGAAGCAGTGATCTGCCTGATGCAGATAAATCACTTGTCAATCTCATCGTGGTGGTGGTGGTGGTGGTGGTGGTGGTGGTGGGACTTTTGCGCAGAGAAAGACACGGTTTGATGACGCACGCGAAACCATTCAAAGAGATGACGCATTCAGCAGGGCGTTCCTCCTTGCAGGGAGCAACCTGGCAGCTCCTGAGCTACAGTCATCCTCCGTAAGCCCCTCTGACTCCCCGAGCGCCCACCCCGCTCTGAGTCTGCTCTAGCCCAAAGCGCCCCCCTAAGCCCCTCTCCCCTCCCAGAACAGATCCCTTCAGTGAGCTCCTCCTTTCCTTGAGCCCCTCCGTTGCCCCTCCACAGAGCCTCGGCTCCAGATCACTGAACACCCTCCCCACACCCGCTCCCCTTTTCTTCTTTACGAGTCTGGCGCCCCCTCATGGACCCCTCCCGTTTCTCTGAATCCTTCTGAGCTGCCTCTCTCGAGATGAGCTGTCTCGCCCACGAGTCCCCATCATTCAATCTAAACCCCCTGAAAGCATTTGGAGAACAGGGTGGGGCAGGGCCTCCGTAGCCCTCCACACCAGTCTCCGGCTGGGCAGCGCTCACAGCACACTGGCCCCACCTTGGCAGGTCCCCGGAGCCCCGGGTCAGTTGCAGTTCTTCCCTGTCCATCTCAGCTGGTTCTGACCCTCCATCCCATGCTCCTGCCCAACACGGAGACCTTCATTCTCTGGTGGCACCTTCCAGCGGGTGGAAACTGAGACAGGGCCATGATGTCTGGTCAGAGTTTGGGAGGTATGGTGGGTTCACTTCTGCCCCGGGGGAAATAGGTGAAGCTCAGCCCTATCATTTTTTGAGGATGACCGAAGTCCCAGTCAAGGAGGCTCCCGCAATGATGGTGACCCGTGCATCTGAGCCCACAGAAGGCATGAATGGCTGAGATGGTCCCATTTAGCGGTCCAGAATCAGCCACTCACCAGTAATGTGACCTTAGCACCTCTGCACCTTCTGAGTCTGTCTCGCCCTAAGGGGACACCTTTTGGGTGACCAAACAGGGGCAAGGGCATGGCAAATGTGCACACTGTGGACCGGGGCTCATCTGCGCCAGCCTCCGCCGCAGCACTGCAGTTTGTTCTGCAAGCGAAGGGCCTGTCTGGTCAGATCCCCACCCAGTCACCACTCCGCGTTAACCTCTCTACTGCACCAGGGAGATTGGGGATGGCTAGCCTTGTGGCCAGGACACCGGGCAGAACGGATTTGGCCAAGCGTTGGCCCACAGAAGTAGTAAAGTGCGGTAGTAAAGTGTGGCCTCAGGCAGAACCCTCCCACAGGTGTGACTGGAGGCCTTGACTTCTAAGGACTACCTGCCAGAGCTTATGACTCTGTGGCCAGACCAGAGACAATGAAGTCTCCTTTCCACTCCAAATTTGGGGGTAAGTGGATGGGGACAGGATGCCCTAGCCGGGCAAGGCAGACGAAGGACCAGCGACCCGGTGCTGGCTTTAGCAACTTCCCCAACAGGCGGGGGAGGCGGGTTCAGGACATGCTAGTCTCTGATTGGCTGTGCTGTCTATCGCCCCGCCCCGTGTCCTATAAGATGCACAGGCGCCAGGCGCGGCGCCGGCGTGCAGGCTGGGGCCGCTTCTCCGCGTTGAGTGCCGTGTCCCTCCTCCCCCGTGCGGGGGCGACCCGCCAGCCCCGCCAGCCCCGCAGACTGACCGTTGCAGACCGCCGAGGGGGGGGGGCGGGGGATGCCGGGCTGCCGCATCAGCGCCTGCGGCCCGGGGGCCCAGGAAGGGACCGCGGAACCGGGGTCTCCGCCGCCGCCGCTCCGGGAGCCCCTGCCCTCCCCTCAGCCCTCGCCTCCAACTCCGACCTTGACTCCAACCCCGGCTCAGGCCTCGCCGCTGCCCGAGGCGGCCCCGGCGTCACCGGGCTCAGCGGAGGGGCAGGAGCTGCAGCGCTGGCGCCCCGGCGCTAGCGAGGGCGCTGGGGGCGCAGGGCCGGTAGGAGATGCGGGCTGCGCCCCGGGGACGGCGGCGGCGGCGGGGGCTGGGGGCCGCGCGCTGGAGCTGGCGGAGGCGCGGCGGCGACTGCTGGAGGTGGAGGGCCGCCGGCGCCTGGTGTCGGAGCTGGAGAGCCGCGTGCTGCAGCTGCACCGCGTCTTTTTGGCGGCGGAGCTGCGCCTGGCGCACCGCGCCGAGAGCCTGGGCCGCCTGGGCGGCGGCGTGGCGCAGGCCGAGCTGTACCTGGCCGCGCACGGGTCGCGCCTCAAGAAGGGCCAGCGCCGCGGCCGCCGTGCCCGCCCGCCCGCATTGCTCGCCTCGGCTCTCGGCCTGGGCGGCTGCGTGCCCTGGGGCGCCGGGCGCCTGCGACGCGGCCACGGACCGGAGCCCGACTCTCCTTTCCGCCGAAGCCCACCCCGCGGTCCCGCCTCCCCCCAGCGCTGACCTCGACCGCGGGGCCCCCGGTCACCCCCCACAGGCCGTCGCCGACGTGGCGACCGACGGATTGCGGAAGCCGGGGACGAGGATGGACCGACTGACTACAGGAAGAGACGCTCGGGGGGCCGGGGAGCCCAGTAAAGAAGGCTGAGGTGCGGTCTTAGTGGCTGGTGCATCCGAGGGACGCGGAGCCGGGTGGTGCGGGATTCCAAATCTCCCTTCCCTGGGGCTTCTGGAGTCTTTCTGCTGGGACCCTAATAAAGCCGTCCACTTTCTGTTGCGCCCTCTCCCAGACTACCTGGGGAGTGAGGTGGTGGCATCAAGTCCCCATTATAAAGTTGGACAAATTGAGGGTGTTTAGATCCGAGGAGGCCTACGGCAAACTCTGACCAGTGGAGCCTGCTGTATTAACTCAGCACTTCCCCACCCCCTTCTTGCTTGATCCGGGGTCTCTTGGGGCTGTAAGAAATGCTTGCCCTTGAGGCCGCTGCTTTCTGCCGCCTAGCTCCATAGCTGCCTAGCTCCATTCCTGCGGAGAAGAGAATGAGGTTGCAGGATGGGGTGGGGGCTGGCACAGCAAGTGCCACTATATTCTCCTGAGACCCCTTTCCCCATTTAGGGAAGTGGAATCTCAGGGAGTTTGAGGATTTCTCACACTCGTATTTGGGCCCTTCCGCTTCTGGGACACAGATCTGTTCTTGTGACCTCAGGCAGCTTTGCTAGGAGTTCAGCCTGATTCAGAGAAGCAGGGTGGGCCACTGTCAGGCCTCACCTGCTCTCTGAGGGCCAGCGCCTCCCAACCTCTAAAATGGCCCTGCCAGGGATGGAGCTAGGTAACATCCTTTAACAGGCCCCAAGGGGGCAGGTATGTAGTCGACTTCTAGAAAGGGGGGCCTTAAAGGGCCAGAACTGAAATGAGATCTGCAGGCTGAGTTCACTGCAGCCTCACTGTCAGTCTGGGAAGGGGGTACCTTCATCTCCAGGGAGCGCTTTGCCGAGGTTAACAGAACAGAGGCCTTCTTCCTCTGGAAGTCATAGAAAATTGTTTTATTCTCTTAAGTCACACCTAGAAACAGCCACTGCTTTTGCTGGTGAGTTCAAGTCCTTAGTGGCAAGGTCACATGCCACTGAGGGGCAGAACTAGGCCTCTGGCCTGTGTGTCCTTCCCTGCCCACAGGCAGGCACTAAAGAGAGCTGGTATCCACCATCTGCTGTGTGTCCTAGAACAACTCTGTCCCCTCTTGGGCCAGTGTCCTCAGTCCCTGTCTGAACACAGCTGTCCCTCCTCAGGGTGGGTTTGGGCTGGGGAGAAGGGGGTACGATGAGAATGTCAGTCATGGGAATCTGGTTTACTCTTACAATCCTGCTCTACTCTGAAAGACAGAGCCAGGGGCCTTCCCTGACACCCCCACCCCTGCCCCACAGCTCTTCCTCTCCTTCAGCGCCAAGATTTTGGGGCTGGCTTCTCGCTTAACACCTGGCCTTCCTGAACCCCTTCTTTGCTGGGAAAGGGAAGTCCAGGAGGAGAGCTCAGAGACTGAGAAAACATGGGGACCGGAAGAGCAGTGGAGACCCCTGGCATCCTCTGTCCTTCCCAGAGAGGGAGAAGCTTCTGAGGCCACTTGGTTCATTTGGGGTCGAGAGGCCCAGGGAGGACAAGGACTTCCTGGAGGTGACAGTGAGGCTCTGGCTGCAGCGCGGGACTGCTGCCAGGGCTGTTTGTTTTCCGGGTTGCACAGGAGAAGGGCACTTGGTCCAGAGAAGCTTTTAGCTAATGGCATAAAGCACTTTGTGCCATCACAATTTTGCCTTTCTCTGGGATTTATTGGTAATCAGCTTTGTCCTGATTTGGAGGGGCGCAGTCGGGACTGAGAGATGGCTTTTGCCGGAGAAAGTGGTGTGCGCGCGTATGTTGGGGATGAGGATGGTCCTAGTGCCCTAGGTGGGCAGCTCTGTCCTCTCCCGCCACTTCCAGGTGTCCCAGTGCTTCTCACCAAGGCCCTTGGCCAGGCGACACGACACATGGTGACTTGAACCCCAGTCCCTGGCTCAAGTTCTGCCCACTCTCTGTCAACCCCTTCCCAGGCCTGCCCCGCCCACCCTGGGCCCCTCCAGGAGGCTCCATTTCTCTTGATCAGCTTTGCTATCTACAGTCCTGGGGCTCCAGAGCAGCACTGACTCTAGGGTTTCTGCGTTTGAGGGCTGTATCTTCCAACACTTCTCCAGGCAGTCTTCTCTGGCTGTCACCAATACAGGGGACCCCCTGGGGACTGGGTAGTTCATGTTCGGGGACTATTTTAAGACTTTCACGAATAACTAGCACTGGGTAAGAGACACACCTTTCTTGATGGACCCACCCCCAGGAACTGGGCAGAGTATAGGGGATCTTGAGAACATTGGTGGCCAGTAGTGAATCTGGGGCCTCAGCAAGGGAAAATGAGAGGATCTAGGACTTCGGAGGTGAGGTCAGGGTCCTAGTCAGGGACTTAGCCGAGCTCCCCTGGGTAAGCCCGTCGCTCTCTTTGCGGGCCCCGGCCTTGAGAGGGCGTCTCGGAGTGCTGCCACCAGAGGGCGGTGTGGGGCCATTTCCCGGGTTGTGGGGGCGTGGCTTGGAGCTGGTCTGGTTCTCTAGTGTCTCCGCCCCCAACCAGCCGCTTCCAGGGTGGGATGCAGGGTGGGCATAGGCTTCCTGGGCTTTAAGGGTCCAGCGGTAGCGGTCAGTTAGAGAAATGCAAAAGAGACCCTTTGGTTGGGGAGAACCCTGGATCTCAGGGAGAAGGCCCATCAGGAAAGACATTCCTGGAAAGTGGTTGCCTCTGTTGGTTATCTTCACTTCACGCCTCACAGATGTGTGACAGTGATTATCAGAACGCCCTGTCCCGCCGCCACCTGGGAACCAAGGTGGCCTAGAGGTTAGGCTGAAGCAACAGGGCGTGGCTGAGACACTGCAGGCCTGGGTGGGCCGTCGGTAGAGCTCCACCTCCCAGAGGAAACCCAGCCGCCCTGGCTTCTGGTAGCTGAAGGGGGGGCTTCTGGCTTTATAGGCAGGGCTGGGGAGCAGGTGTTCTGGGAAACCCGTGAAATCTCAGCCTTTTTTTTTTTTTTTTTAGATTTATCTTTATGCATACAAGAACTGGGAACAGAGGTGTAGGCCAGAGGTTCCAGGGTGAGAGGATTCACCAGAGACAAAGTGGGGAGCAGGACAGGTGGGTCGACTGAAATGCACTGCTGAGGGGAGCAGCGGGGGAGACAGGAAAGGTCTGCTGCACCATGTGGGAAGCTCCCTGGCTGCAGTGACTGTTGATCACCTGGTAGCACTGACTTTAACCCATGTGCCACCAGGGAGGCCCTCTCCAGCCCGTTTCTTACCCCATTAGTCCTTACCACACCCTGACCAGGAGTGATGGGGGGAGAGAATCAGTGGTTCTGGAATAATATACTAACTACCTCCTCTGTGCCGGGCACGGTACTAAAACACTTTACACCCATAATCTGTTTCAGTGCTTCCGGCTACTCTGCAAAGCAGGGGTGGTTATCCCCATTCGCATGGATGAGGAAACCGAGGGTCAGGGTGGCCAGGTACCCTGCCCAAGGACATAGAACCTGCAAGTGTGGGGTTTCTTTGACTTTAGACTGTGTATGTAGCTTTTCATTCATCGGACTAATGAGGGCTCCATTTGGTGGAATTTCTGGGCTCTCCTCTTTAAGTACAATTGACTCTTGGCTGGTTCTTAGTTCTGGGGAGGGATGTCATGAGATGCTGGAGGGGTGGCACCTCCAGATCTCACACAACCCCTAGCTACCCAGTCTGGGTTGTCTGGGCTCTTGGGGATGAGTCAGGCTGAGTCAGCACACCTGGCTTTGGCAAGGACAGTTCTAGGATGCTTAGGGCCTGGGCCTGCTTTGGAGGGCTGCCCCCTCTCCATGCATCCATGAGCTGGCCTGCTTAGGGCAGCAGAGGAGGAGGGTGGCAGGTGCTGTCATGGGGCAGAAAGTGCCCCAGGTTTGGAGTTAGCCCTGGGACTCTGTTCTGGCCTGGACTTCTGCGAGATCTTGGGCAAATGGCTTCCTTTCTCTGAGCCAATTATTTTGTGTTATGGTGAGCTAGGGAGCAGATAACTTCTGAATATTAAATGTGAGGTCAACTAAGTACCTAATATGTAGTGCAGACTTTCAGTGTTTGATGGAGTCTACCGCCCCTAGTCCAGGAGAGACTGCCGGGACAAAGCCCCATGCGGTGGGCCTTTCCTTCTCAAAGCATCACCATATCAGGAATCCCTGAACCGGTCCCTCTTCTCCTCCCGCTGCAGGCCCTGGGGAGCTCCATACAGAGAGAGGTGGAGGAGGGGTCTGGCTTTTCATCCCAGGAACATTCCATTCCAGCTGCTCAGACCAATGGGAATCTCAGCCAAGCACAGAGGCCCAAGGGAACCTCTGGTTCCCCTGGAGAGCCCCCACCCCTTCCAGGGCCCCTCTCAAGGAGGTAGATCGTGAAGGGTTGGGTGGGGCTGGGTGGCTGTGGGAAGGAGGTGATTAAAGCTCTTGAACCGATTCTTTCCAGCTTCTCTGGCTTCTCGGAGCCTCTGTCCGGATCTGCACTCCTGGATTCTCCTCCCCTGGGTACCTCTTTCAGGAAGATTGCTCCAGTCGACCCTACACCAGACCCTACACCACCTCGGCGCCCTCCTCGCTTCCCGGGAGCCCCTTACTTTAAAGGGGCAGGGGGCTGGATTCTGGGGAAGTTGCCTATACCATGAGTTTCTTTATATTTGTCATATTTGGCTTTGGCTTACTTACAATTGCAACGTTACAACAGGTTCCTGGGACACAGATCATTTAGGAGTGCAGCATACTTGCCCATGTGAAAACAAAAAGGATTTCTTTTAAAAATGTAGCCATCATTCTTACACAAATCAGAGTAGTTGGGGGGGCATTTTGGTAGCTTGCACCCCTTCTGGGTCTAACAGCGCTGGGAGTCCTGTTTGAGGGAATTCGCTGATCTGAGAAATCCCTCTTCCCCTCACGCGGTGTCCTTGCCCTTCCATGTGGGAGGGGGCCTGTGGCCTCTCAGGAAGATGACCAGCAGATGGCTTCTGGGGGGATACATTTCTTTCTTGGGAAGAGGTGGCGGCAACATAGAGATTCTAAATTAAGTTTTAAATGAAAAAAGGATGCACAGTTATTGAAATATCCTGACACTAGAGGGAAGGGGGCACGTTTACTCACACAGCCCAGAACTTGTAGAATTCTGCAAAATGAATGTACACTGAGTCAGTCCCCCGATTATACATTCAGGAGGAATAAATTTCAGTAACGTGAGATGCCCGGGTGCGGCTCTGAGGTTTGCTTTGCACGAGTCCTTGCTGCCCTTCCTTTGTGTCTGTGAGACTTTAAGTTACCAGTTCCTTGACAGTTTAGTTTTCTTTGGCAGTGGGGGCCTGTTGACTAATTTGCAGGTTGATTTCTCCCTTCACCTGGCTCCAAGCCCACCGTCCCAGGAAGTCCTCCCGATTCAGGATATGATAAGGAAGCTGGGGGATGGGACTGGATGACACCCCAGGGGGAGATGGTGCGCTTGTTATAAGAGACAGCTGATCCCTGGAGGATTGTTCTGGACTGTGCTGACGCTGACGACTGGCCTGCTGCACAGGACACTGACAAGTTTTAGAAGGGGGCTGTTTCCAAAGATGTGGGCTGGGCTTCAGAGCCCTCAGGAGGTGGTGCAGCTCTCGGGGCTGCCACAGCGAGAAGCCTTGACAGCGGAGGGCAGGCGGCTGACTCAGAGTTCAGAGAGCAGTGGTGCAGCCCCCTGACAGGATCTGTGGCCTTTGAGACTTGTAGCCAACCATGGCAACCTGGTGGGGAGGGAGCAGGGGAATAAACACCCCATTCTCCTCTCTTCAGTCTTCTGGGGCCTCTCATTGGCCTAACCCAACTGGAACCAGGGAACAAGGGAGCTATTCATGCCCAGTCTCTGGAAGTCAGCCGCCCCAGGGCACAGAGCTGGGAGAAGGGTGGAGAGTGGGATGGGAGAGGACGACCCAGGGGTGCGGTGCATCTTGTTCCCTGAAGAGCATAGCAATGCATTTTCCCTCTCAGGGGCTCCCCCGCCCATAAGGAGTGGCTGCACTGTGGGGGTGCGGGTGGGGCTTTCCTCCCTTAACCTTCCCCTCTCTGGCTCTGATTCCCAGTTCTTGACTCCTGCCTGTCCAGCCCTCTTAGATGGCTGCAGGAGTTGTCCACCAGAGGAACAACCCCAGCCACTGAGTCAGTGTTTCTCTCACACCCGGAAACACCGCACCACCTCCAACACACGCACAGGCATGCCTGCTGCCACAGGCCTCTGGCACAGTCACAAACCACGGCTGGTACCGTGTGTGCACCAAGAAAATGTACATCTTGCACGCTGCTAGACGCTGCCACGACCACACATAATGGCAAACGTTACAGGACAAACCGTCACCTGTCCCGTCTCAGATGTACAGGACATTCTAGTATCATCCGTGTGAAATCAGTGTCAGTGGAGGGGCAGGAGGGTGCAGGGCTTCTGGAGTCAGACAAACCTCTGACTTTGGCCTGTTTCCTTGTCTGTAAAATAATACTTTGCTCTTCCTGGTAGAGCTGAGGATGAGATGAGAGGTATGGACAGAGAAGAACTTGGTAGTGCCTGGCCTGGAGAAGAGCTCTCCAGAAACTGACTGCTGTCGGAAACCCCTGCCCCCAGTCTCCACCGCTCCCGTCGTAATGCACACACTGGCACGCGTGCGTTGACAGACACCTTCCCTTTGCCAGACGCTGTCCTCGGACATCTGCGTGACTCGCTTCCCTTGCCTTTTAGTCTTGGTTTCAGTGCTGCCCTGCCAATGAAGTCCACCCTGACTTCCTGGAGCCTCTAGCACTTTGAACCCTTTCCTACACCTCTTTTTCAGCATTGCCAACCTTCTAAGAACTATCTGTTTTTTCCCTCTGTCCCACTAGAGTGTAATCTTCATGTGGGCAGGCATCTTGGTCTTTTGCTTGTGGGGGTATCCCTGGCTCCTAGAGGGCTAGCTGGCACAGGTAGGCTGAAGCGGCGTGTGCACACTTGTCCCACATGAGCCTCTGGCTTTCTTACCCTTGAAACACTCACTTTCAGGTGAACCCCACTCCCCACCCAACCAGCTAAGCCTGTGTGCTTACACACAGGCGAGCACTGCGTCATGTCTGAATCAGGAGCTGGGACAAGCTTAGTCCCTTTCCAGGACCCTAGTTGGGTGTGCACGGCCTGGTGGTCTGTTTGAGGTCACTGAGCAAAGCCTTTCTACTCACCCTGCTGGTCACTTTGAAGCCAGCAGCAACAGGGGCCGGGGCACCTACAGGGGACGACCGAGCAGGTGAAGTGGTAGGACTCACCTGGCGACCTGGGGCCTTCTCTGCGGTCTTGTTTTTTTCCCCCTGGCTGGACCCATCAAAGCTACCACTTCAGAGGCCCCTAATGAGGCTGAATATGTCAAGGGCTATGCAATCCCTGGATCAAAGAGCCTGGGTAAACAGTGGGCAGCGTCCAAGACCGTGACTGGCTGATGCCCGGAGGGAACAGCTCCCTGACACTCACTCCCAGACAGCCTGGCACGGCCCCAGCTGGCTGGGAAACGTGACCCCTTGCTCTTCTAGGGAACCTGCTCAGAACAGGCCAGGGTGCCATCAGCACTTGGGGCTGAGGGAGGAAGACCCTACCAGGGTCTCCAGGTTTGCCCAGCTTGTTCCGTACCTGCTTCCTGAGAATGGATGGGGTACAGTGGGCAGAGCTGGGGGTCAAGCAGCTCTGAGCACTGAAATGTGAGGCTAAGTCCAAAGTCATTAGGAATCCAGGTGAAAAAAAAGTTGACATACTCTCTAGCAGAGACTTTGCTGAGGCGACGGGCAGGCCTGAGTCCCCTGCGTGCACCTGAGCTCTTAGCACAATCTCGGGCTGGGGCTGACTTCAGGGAAGGAGAGGCATTTCCCCCAGCCGCAGTCGAGAACTCAGACCTCCCTTCCAACCCCTCACAGCCCCTAATACCCCTCCCACAGCGCAGGCCACACTTTCTTTCCCTTGAAACACTCACCTTCAGGTGAACCCCACTCCCCACCCAACCAGCTAAGCCTGTGTGCTTACACACAGGCGAGCACTGCGTCATGTCTGAATCAGGAGCTGGGACAAGCTTAGTCCCTTTTCCAGGACCCTAGTTGGGTGTGGAGGAGGCTGGGGAGGCAGCCACAGCCACGGCGGCAGGGGAGTCTTCCGGGGAGAAAGCTTGGTGCTCAGTTCAGTGTAGACAGTCTTTATTGGCAGGTGCTAGGAGTGCAAAATAGTAGCAAATCTAGGGATGGAAAAGGAGGATGGAAAAGGTAGGGCTCTCCTGGTCCAAGTGAGATCCCATATCCAGGCAGCACCCAAGCAGCACCCAGGGAGGCACATGGGCTGTGACCGCCCCAGGCTGCTCGCCTCCTGCCCTTGAGGGCCGGACAGCTCTGAGGAGGGAGTCAGGGACTGAACTACTTTTCTCTGTCCCAATCCAGGTAGCTGCCTCACACCACAGTTTTCCTCTTCTCAGTCATTAGCCAGGTTGGACCACCAGGCCTGTTAGTGGCCCAACCAGACCCAAAGTGAGTAGGTCCTTTAACAAACCACATCTTAGCCATGGTGTGGCCCGCAGCCCCCCAGAGGCTTTTGGGATCACTATAGCTTGGCCCTAGCCAAAAAGGGACTTCCCAGGCCCCAGGAATCAACCGAAGACCGTAGGCATTGAGGCTACCACCCCAAAATGCTTTACCTCCTGAAGGCAACTGACCCTTAAGAGAAATAGCCCCTGCCCCCCAAGTCATGCTGGTCCAAAAGTGTGGTCCAATAACTTGAAGGGGCCACCTGTCCTGAGCCCAGTTTGGCCTTGAGCCCACAGGCTCTCACTCAGGGTATAAGTCAAAGGCCCCACCTTGCAGCAATGCTGGGCCACCCTGCACTGGCGCCGGTCTCTGGGCAAGACCTCCACAGGCTCTGGAGAGGCCCAGTCCCTACTGGCCAGGGTCCCAGTCAGTTACAAGGCAGCCAGGTGGGATAGGAGGAGTGGGCCCGGGCCAGCAGAGGCTGCACAGGGGTCACATAGTAACTGACAGTGGCAGGCACCACCCCGTCGGGCGGGCGCCAGGCCAGGGCGGCAGCCGCGGCCGGGCCCTGCTCCGCCAGCGCCTGGAGCGCCAGCGTGGCGATGAGGTCCAGTGTCTGGCGGCGCTCGTGGTTCATGAGGCACACGGTGCTCTCGTTGACCACCCGGTGCAGCGTCACCAGGCAGGCGTAGCGGCGGGCGGCGTCGGCCCCACTGAAGTGGGCCTCCAGGTAGCGCTCCAGCGTGCGCCGCTGCTCCACCAGGTCCGGGAAGTCGATGAAGAAGCGCGAGCACATGTAGCGCTGCAGGGCGCTCACGTCGGTGCTGGGGAGCGGCCGGAAGCCCCGCACGAGGAGGTGGCAGTACTTGAGCAGGCCGCCGCCCCGGATCTCCTCGGGGCTGCGCGTGGCGATGACGCGGTGGCGCAGGTGCTGCAGGGCCTCGGCGAAGTCCCCGTACAGACTCTCGCCGATCACCGAGGGGTGGAAGGTCTCGGACATAGGCGTGGACGAGCAGTGGTTAAAGAGCAGCAGCGAGTCCAGGAGGATCTGGAAGGAGTCCACGCTGAACTCGAACTGGCGCCTCACCGAGTCCACAAACTTGAGCTCCACGTTCTTGCCGCTCTTATTGGACAGCGAGATGAGGCTCCAGCGGTCGGTGTCCGTGCACACTTTGACCAGCTTCTGCACATATGCCTCTTTGAGCGTCAGCGGCGTGATCTTGGCCCGGCTCACCCCGGCCGGCAGGAAGTCCAGCAGACAAGCCAGCACCACCTCCTTGATCAGCTGGAAGGACGCCTCGCTGGGCAGGTCCACGCGGAACACCAGATCCAGGTCCTTGTAGCCCAGGCCGCTCTCGGGGTGCAGCACGTGGCTGGCGGCTGAGCCGTGCAGCCGCACCCCGTGCACTTGGAGTCCCTGTTCCTCCAGGCTGCTGCGGACCACCTGCAGAGGCAGGAGGGAGAGGTGTCAGCATTCTGGGTCGCGGTGGCTCCGGCCTTCCATGTAAGAATCTCAAGGGTCATTGTGATCGGGGGTGCCGAGGGGACCGCTGTGGACCACTCACTAGCTGTTGAGAAGTAAGGACTTTCGAAAGTCACTTAATTCTGTAAAGAAGCCTCATTCCCTAACCTGGAGAATGGCCCATGTGGAGGAATGGCTCAGAAAGAACAGCAGTAACGGTAGTAAACACAAGCAAAGAATTCACTAAGTGCCACTGAAGGGAGCACTGGAGACATTAAGATATAAATTCACTTAATTCTCACAATAACCCTATGAGGCTAAGTTCTGTCGGTCCCACTTTACAGATGGGGAAATAGAAGTTTGGAGGGGCCAACTGACAAGCCCAAGGTCACACTGCTGGCGCATGCAGAGCTGGGAATTAAACCCAGACAGGGTCCATGTCTTAACCACCAGGCTCTTCCACCTCTCAAAACCTGTAAGACACTTAATCTGTGCCAGGCACGATGATCAGTGTGTCGGGAAAGTAACTGGCTGTTCACACGCATTGCTACGCTAACCTTCCCGGTCATTGTGCTAAGTACCATGATCTGGTTTAAAGGCAGGGGAGTTGCGGCACACAGAGGTTAGGAAACGACATGTCCAAGGTCAGAGGGTAGCAAGCCTGAGAGCAGAACCAAGTCAGCTGGATTCTCAAGTCTATGCATGCTCTTCTGACTATGACACACTCATCTTAATTCATCTTTGCAAGCACCCAGGGAGGAAAATATCAGTCATTTTACAAGAGGAGGAGACTAGGGCTTACAGTGGTGAAACACCCAGGGTTCAGGGGGGACGTCGTTCAGAAACAGCAGAAACCAGGGCTGGACATTGAACCCAGACCCTTCTGCTCGGGTGAGGGGAGGTGTCAGGATGCCAGGAAGCCTCCAAGCCAAGTGGGAAGAGATGCGGCAGATTTCATCTGATGACACTGGAACGTGACAGGCAAGCCTGGAGGTTATCTTGAACCTGTTCCTTTAGTAGCCAGAGGCATCTCCCTGGGCCTCGGACCAGGTGAGAAGAGAGGAGCTGGGCCTCAACATTTGGTTTTTTTCAGCAACCTGGTACCTCCCACACCATCCCCGAAAGTGACCAGGCAGCATTCCTACCCCCTGGTGATTCGGCATCCCCGCCTTGCTGCCAAGTCAGCGCCTAGCCAGGCTGCCCTCCTCGCCTCCTGGGGAATTACTGCAAAGAATGCATGTAAGTGCTGAGAAGGCAAGCCACAGTGGGGCAATCTGAGGCGGGCGGTTCCCTCAAGGAAGGCTTCCTGGAAGAGGAGGCTCCTGACTAGGGGAAGATATGTAGCCAGACTAAGGTCTGGTTACAGGGGGTAAGCAACTGGCCACCAGGTACAAGGGGGTGTTGGGGGAAAGAGGAATGTTGATCAGGCACCTATTAGGACTTTCTCACCAGAATCTATGGGGGCTACATCTTTCTGATCCTCAAGTTACAGATGGGGAAACGGAGGCTCACAAGGCCAGTAAGTGGCCAGGCTTAGTTAGAACCACCTCTTCAGGCACTATGGGCTGGGGAGCCTCCTACAGGAGACTGGGTCCCTCTAGCCCAGAAACAAGAACTAACAGCATCTCTAGATGCTTAGATTTGTGGGAGTAGAGAGGGAGAGAGTTTCAAAACTAGGTATGGCTGACTCCAAAATCTGTTTTCTTTCTACCATACTATTGTCCCAGGGTAATGTAGCTGAGACAAGAAATTAAGGTTTTAATCCTCCCTCCCTTCACAGTTTCAGTCAGTGACGCCCAGAACTAGAGTAGCTGGGGAACCGAAGGTGGAGGTTAGGGGACGCCCTGGCCAGACAGACAGGGGAGGTGGTAGATAAGGGGCCAGTGGCTCTAGCCCAGCCTATGGGACTTGTCACCCATACCCTGCCAGCTGGCGCCGGTACCTGTGTAGATCAGGAGAGAAGTGAGCCCAAGACCTTGTCCCAAGGACCCTGCCAGACCTGCAGAGCAGACCAACCCCCTCTCCAAGTCCCATTAGAGCTGACTGATCCTTACTCAGTGCCCACCCCAGGGCATGGCATCTGGCTTGGTGAGTAGGACTCAGTACCCTCATTAAACTGCCTGCGTCAGGCCATGGGGCCAGCTGTGTCAGGCAGCCAGCGGCTGTTGTCTCTTTCCCAGGTATGACTCCAGCCAGCTTGGCAGGCGGTCCCCAGATACTGCCACGCCCAAGGACTACAGGGCCACTTGGTCCTCCTGAATCAGACTTTCCAGCCACGGAGGGGGCAGTGGCTGCACCCTCCTTTCTCCTGTGCCAAGGTCCCTCCCCAGAGCCATTCTGCTCCATGCTGCTGCCGAGACCTGCAGGGAGACTGTGGGCGCAGCCAGTTAGCAGACTTACAAAATTCACCTCCAGAGTAGCCCAACACAGGCCCTCTGGCTGCAGCTGGAGAGATCAGATTGCCAGATTCAGTTCTCTGGACACAGAGAGGGCAAAGGACTTGCCCAAGATCACATCGCCAGTAAGTGGCCAGCTTAGTTAGAACCATGTCTTCCAGAACTATGGGCTGGGGAGCCTCCTACAGGAGAGAGGGTCCCTCTAGCCCAGAAACAAGAATTAACAGCATCTCTGGCAGCTTTGATTTGTTGGGGTAGAGAGGGAGAGAGTTTCCAATTCTTGAATTATGGGACAACTCGGCACTGGCAAAAAGCCCAAAGCCAACAGCCAGTGCTCCTAGCAGCTCCCATCCCCGCTCCCTGCTGCAGATTCCTGCCAGGAGACAGGCTTTCTTCCCCGTGCAGACACTGGCATACGCCCGGTGATGATACATGTTTCCTTTAGATTCTAGAACTAGAAAGGTGTTAGAGAGCAGTCTATTGAACAGATGGGGACTTCGGGCCCATCAAATGGAATTGACAACAGGCCACGACCTGAAGCCAGATGTCCAGCTTCCCATTCTAGCTCTGGAGCCTCTGTTGCCCCGCCTACTATCCACAGCTTTCAGTTCTGGATTATCTCTGACCCTGCTCTAAAGGGACACTGAACTACTGTTAAATTATAAAGTCAGTTCCTATTGACAGGTAGTCTCCCTGCCCTGGCTGGAAGCACCTAGAAGGCCGGGGATGAAATGTCACCTCTGCGCCTAGAGCCCTGAGCAGGGCTTGGCACAGTTTGGGTCCAACTGACAGGGGCAGGAACTTCTCTTCCAGGGCACCCCTGTACCTGCAGAGGGGACTCTCCCACTGGGCTCCCCAACTCCCTTGTCCATGCTGGGAACCACAGTCCTGGAGGTACAGCAAGTGGAGCACTGAGGTTGGCCTGACTGTCTTGGGGAGAAAAGCTTCAACTGGTTTCCTAATTACCCCCATGACAGCGGCAGGCCAGGAATGCCTCACGGAGTACTACTGGGGCTGCGGGTGAGTCAGCGCTAGAGAATCTGCCCCCACCTCATCCCATTCCTTGGGAGGGAGGGCAAGCTAATCCCCCAGCAAACACCCCTCCCCGCTGTGTGGAAGAGAAGGCAGCAGGAGGCAGGGTAGTGGCCTGCTGCATCTAACTGGGCCAGCTCCCTTCCAGAAGGGCCATCTGCAGGTGGGAACGCGCAGGGGGCTGTGACTGGATTTTCCGTTTCTTCTATCAGAGGATGCCCCTAAAACCAAGAAGTTGAGTCTCGGGAGCTGGGTAAGGGGTGGGTAAGGGGTGCAGCAGCACGCTCCTGGCAGACCCAGGATTTTCTAGGTTTGATTTTTACCTACTTAGGCAGCCCTCAGTCCCTCTTGGGGCCTCAGTCTTCCCAGCTATAACTTGGGTACAATAAACACCATGTTCTAGTATTTCAGACAGTGCCTGGGTTACACTAGTGAAAGAGCAATTTTAGGGTGGCTGAGGGTCAGGTAAAGGGAAAGAGTCTGAGAAGGGGAGAGAGGTTGCCAGAACTCTCTCCTTTGTTTTCTAAGTAGAGAAGTGGGGCTTGGAGCCTGAGGCCTGGGCTGGCCTTCATTTCCAGTCTTAGGGAGAAAAACACCTAAACTGAATACCTGATGTTGCCCTCTGGGGTGCAGGCATCAGATCTGGCCTGGGGCTTCATTAATCTCCTCCTGTCACTACCCAGCTGACAGGGAAGGAGTCTTGCCAGGATTCCTCTGAATTTCCATCATGAGCCAAGGGCTATCGGAGATCAGGGTAGAGTCTGCCCCTGGAGCCCTGGGGTGCGGGGAATGGTGATTTGAAGCCCAGTGATGATAGTTTAGGAATGGAAAAACTATTTTGGACCCAAACATGCACATTTACCCACCCAGGGCCGCCCGGCATCGTTTGTCCTCACAGGCAGGCTGTTCTGTCCCTCCCCACAGTGGTCTCAGGGGGCCATTCAGGGTCGCCCAGGGACAAGGGATGGGAAAACCAAGTGGAGAGGGATATTGAAGTGCAGGGAGAAGGGGATCTGCTCTTCGAGGCTCCTCTTATCTTCCAGAGCAGAGGAACACACGTCAATGTGCGGTTCGCGTTTGTTAGAGCGCCAGGTCCTTTCTGAGTCCTACTGGGCCTAACTGCCCAGCAAATGGAACAGAATCCGAGTGCCTTCCAGCCTGGGGAACCACAGAGTATAAAGACCCTGTATCCGCGCCCCGCGCTTTCTCACCTGCACGATTTGCCGGGGTTGCACGCTTAGGGTGGGGAAGTTGCCGCGCCCGTGAATGGGAATCGGCTCGCTCAGGAGTGCATCCAACCGCTTCACCTGTGGCCATCCCAGCCCACTCAGGTGCCGTCCGGGGGATGCGGATGAGGCCTCTGGGTCGGGGCCGCCGCCTGCCGGGGCGGCCATGGCCACCGCCGAGGCTGCAACCTTTCCCATCTGCACAGCCGTCCTGTCTGGGCTCTCAGCTCCACTCTCCGACGGCATCATTAGCCTGGCCCCGAGCCCCCGGTGGCAGAAACCAGGGGGTGGTTAGGGGGAAGAGGGCAGGGAGAGTGGCTGGGCTGGGGCCGAGGATGGGGACACGGCTGCAGCGACGGCTGCAGGGAAGGGGCGGCAGGGACGGCTAGGCGGGCCCAGGGCGCACCTCCGACAGCGACGACCGACCGACCCCAGAGCCTGTCGCCACGGGCCCAGTGGACTCTTATAGGCCGCGGGCGACTTGCCCATTGGTCTTGGCAACTGTCACGCATTGGGAGCCCGCCCAACGCCCCTGTCATTGGTCAGCAGAGTTATGCAAATGAACCACTGGTCTCCGGAGAAGTTCTGATTGGCTAAAAGGCACGCCCCTGCCCCGCCCTCCTTCTCAGACTGCATTCCCTCCTTTGGTCCTTTAAAGAACTTCTCTTCACTGTGATTGGCCCTGGCGGAGATCGTGGACTTCTAGGGACTGCGCCCTCCAGAGGTAGGAAGAAAGGAAAGGAACAGGGCAATTTGTGGCAGAGTTGGACCACTATGCAGTTTTAGGATTCCCCCTCTTCTTTTGGCTTTGAAGATAATGTGGCTTGGCCCTGGCTTTCGCTGTTTTCAGAAGCCCAGAGAGATCGCGCCCCTTGTTCAGACCCACACATCTGTCTTCCCGCTCTGCAGCAGTCTTCTGAGAAACGGTACAAACTGTGTATGCAGCAGTAAATGCTTTTTAATGCACTCGCTCCATCGGGCCCTTGCCAATCACAGCCTGGCCAGCGCTAATGTCTCCGTTTAGCAGAGGAGAAACCTCAGTGGGGGAGCGTGACACCCTCAAGGTCACACAGCGGGAAGGCTGAGTGGGAGCCCTGGTGCTGAGCCTGATCTATACGATCTGTGATGCTATTTTCTCCACTACACTTGCACAGACCCGCGGTCTTTTTCTTTTTTAAAGATTTATTTTATTCATTTATGCATGCAAGAGCTGGGGTGTAGGCCAGAGGTGGGGTGAGCACATTCCCCAGAGACAGAATGGGGAACAGAACAGGCAGATTGACTGAAATACACTGCTGGGGGGAGCAGCGCACGAGACAGGAGAGGTCTGCTGCTCCATGTGGGAAGCTCCCTGGCCGGGCATCAAACTTATGTTTCAGTGACTGCCTATAGCTTCATAGTGCTGAGACCTAACCACTTGTGCCACCAGGGAGCCCCAGGGCCCGGGCTCTTTATGAGGATGGTGGATGGAATCTAGAACTGGAGAATGTAGAACCCAGCATCTGAGGCCCTTCTGCAGCCCCTTGGAGGGAAGGGCTTCATGTGCATCTATTCGAGGTCTTTCCTGCCAGTCTCTTCTCAGATTCTGTGTGCTGTTAGGCAACCACTAAATCTCTCAGAGGCAGTTTCCTCATCTGCCCCAGAAGATGCTTGATAAATATTTTAAAAATTTGATTTATAATTTGCAAAACAATGATTTCTTGAAATACGTTTACATATTTTTTTCTCTTTCACTTTACAGAACCCAGAGGGATGAATCCTACTGTTTTATTTTATTTTGCTGATTTTAAATATATGTGCTTGTGGCAAAATTTTAGAAATGGAGTCTGATTCATTACTGCAATGTTTTATCTTAAAGAGCATTCTCCTAACTAGATATCAAATTGTGTTTCATTCTCTGATCTCCCTCCCCCATTCTGTAAGGTAGGCTGGGCCAGGAGTAATATGCCCAACATTCAGAAGGGGAAACCAAGACCTAGAAGTGGTAAATTACATTCCAAGGTCACCAGCTTGCTTCTGACAGAGCCAGGACTAGAAGGCCTAACTCTCAGACAAGAAGTCACTTCCTCTTCTCGGAGGCCAAATCAAGCACAATCTCGTCTTTGTTCTGGAGGCCAATCCTGCCTTTGTGCCTCCCTCCATCTTGTCTGGGACTGTGGGCTTCCTCTGACCCCTGGGGAACGCATAGGCTGCTTGCTCCACTGCCTGACTCTGTGACTTTGGGAAGCCCTTTGCACTGCTCTCAAACAGTTGCTTGCTGTTTTGTTTTATCTTCTCTTGAAAGACAAGAAATAGGGCCTCCCTGGTGGCACAAGGGGTTAAGTCTCAGTACTATGAAGCTATCCACAGCTACTGCAGCACGAGTTCAATCCCAGCCAGGGAACTGAACCACATGGCACAGCAGACCTCTCCTGTCTCACCTGCTGCTCCCCTCAGCAGTGTATTTCAGTCAGTCTGCCTGTTCTGCTCCCCACTCTGTCTCTGGTGAATCCTCTCACCCCTCTCACCCCCAACCCCGGCTTATACCCCACCTTGGATACATGAATAAGTCTTTAAAAAAAAGAAAAGATAAGAAATAGGTAAGAAATGTCCTTTGGGTTAGGCCAGAATCTCCAGACTCTTCACCTACTACCTCCATGCCCCAGCAGAGGATGAAGAAAAGGGAAACCAACATTTACTGAATGCCTGCTATGCACCAGATCACTTTACATTCATGACCTCTAACTCCTAAAAATATGCATCAAGATGTGAGATCATTATTGTCAGTTTTATAGATGAAGAAACCAAGGCTTAGGTCAGGTGATAGGCCCACAGTCACACTACCTCTAATTGGCAATGTGGGACTTGAATCCACGCCCCTGACTCCAGAGCCTGATTTTTCAACTGCTCTTCACAGAAGAGTTGGAACTGATTGCAGAGTCTTCTTTGGCACAGCCCTGGCTCCATCCGTAAGATCCAGTCACTCTTCAATTAACACACAGATACCAAGGTACCTACAGTGTGTGCCAGGAGCTGGGTTAGGCCCTGAGATAGGACAGGCAAAGTTTCTGCCCTTCTAAAACCGACATTCTAGTGAAAAAAGACAGTAGTCAAGTGAACAAATAGGACATTTCAGATAGTGTTAAGAAGAAAATCAAACAGGGTCATGAAAGAGAACGCACAATGTGTGTGTGTGTGTGTGTGTGTGTGTGTGTGTGTGTGTGTGTGAGAGAGAGAGAGAGAGAGAGAGAGAGAGAGAGGGCGCAAAAGGAATGGCGAGATGGATGTGATCATGGAAAGCCTCCCTAAGGAGGTGACACTATGTCTGCTGGATCCACTTTTGTGCTCTGTCCCTCTGCTGGTGCCTGAAGAGCCAGGCAGAGGGAAGATGCCAGGTCATGAATTCCTAGAGCCCTGAAGGCCTTTGTTTACCTTCTTCCCACTTTTTAGATGGCAACATGGGGGTCCAGGTAGCAAGAGGGATTTATCCCAAGGGAACTGCTAGGGCTGGAACTATACAGGGCAGGACTTTGTGGGGTGGCCTGGTGCTATGCCCATCCCACACGCTTGAATCAATTTCTCTGGGGAAGGAAACTTAAAGATCTTTCCTCTCTCCTTTCTTCTGTCTCGGTTAGGAAGAGCAATTAGCAAATTCATGCCTTGTGACTCACCCTTCTGTTGCCATGTGAGCCAATGTTTGCTCAATCATGGACCTGAACACTTCTGTGATGATGATGGGGTGTGTGTGTGATTTGGGGGTGTAAGAAGAGGAAAAGAGAGAGCAAGGTGTACCTAGTACGGTTTTTCATTTCACCAAGGCCAACTTTTAATTGTCCCAGTGAATGGAGGGGAATGACAGCTGGGTATATCTGGAAGAGTCCAACCAACTTTCATATATTGTTGATGAGCCTTTTTCCCTGTCAAATCCCTACCTTAATTTTAACACCAGTTGACTTTAAAGGGGAACTTTCTATGATAATTAGGTCTTTATGACATAAGTCACTTTCCTATCTGGGCCTCAGTTACCCAGTCTGTAAAATGAGAGTAAAATAGGAGTCATCCTCTTCAATTTGCACCTTCTATAACACTGGTCAACAAATTTTTACAAAAGTCATGTTACTGAAATAAAATTAGTCATTTCCTATCAATTTGTATGTGCTCAACACGAATATGACAGTCAAATTCTAATTTTGGCTCTAGTTTTTTTTTTTTGTAATTTGCAATAAATTGATGTTTACATCACGAAATGCATGCCAATAGTAATAGGCCTACGGTTAATACCTGAAAAAAAATCAAGTCATAGACTACTTCTTAGATTTCTTCGCTTGCCTCTTGTACAGCTGTTCAGGAACAGAATAGATGGAAGACGGTTTCCATTGTGGAAAAGCACAGCCTTAAGACACAGTTTTGAAGAGTCTAGAAATAGTCTCCATTCTTGTGGGTCATGAGTGATTTCTAAGCCATTTATGAGGCCCTCAATATCGGAACAGAATACCAGAGTACTTTCCTTTCTGAAGAAAGGCTCCAACTGCTGGTGGCACTTTCAATATCAAGTAATTGTGACATCTTCTTCTAGAAGATTCCATTGTTGGAGTCTTGATGCTAGCAATTCTGCCTTGTTCTTGGATAAGTCCAAATCATGAACCAGGTCATTTAATTCTTCCTGTGTTAGTCTGTGTGGGGTTGATGATGCACCACAGTGAAAATCTGGATCACTGCATGCTGATGGAACAGGAGAAGAACAGGTCGGCTCACCCTTGTCCTCATCAGATGAATCAAGAGAATATTCTGCAGGAGATTCTGGAATAGGAAGTCCCTCACCATGTGGCACTGGTCTCAATGCAGACGGAATGTTTGGGTAGACTATTCTCGGCTTCTTTTGCTTCGTTATTCTGCCAGAAAGAGGAGGAACCAAGCAGAAGTAACAGTCTTTTATGTGGTTGCTTGGCTCTCTCCACACCATGGGGACTGCAAACAGCATTGATGGTCTTTTGCCATTTAACCATTGTGAAAGCTGTGTTGTACATGTAGCACAGCATCTATGTGGGGCCCAAGGCTTGTCTTGGTCATCAACCTTGCATCCAAAGTGAAGATGATAAGCCTTCTTCACTTGAGAAGTGATAATTTCCTTCTGGTTGGCAAATGTCACTTCCCCACAAATATAGCAGAAATTGTCCACACTATTAACACACTTTTGAGGCATTACTGTTCTGTATTGTGCCTAAATGGATAAACTAATAACAGTTCTATGGAACAATAGCTTAAACTGTCTCGCACAAAGTCGGAAATATTTTCAATGCTCAACCTTTCCGACAGGGCTTTATATAGTGCACTGCTGACATCAGCTTACTTCAGCAGCTGCCTGGCAGTAGTACTGCATTGCATGAGAAAATGATGCAACCAACTCTGGATGATGTGTGCATGATGGTATTATGCAATGCGATGCAACATTACATCATTCTAGGCTGATTTAGGATGTTGTTGCAGTCCTACTGGATAAATTTACATGGTGAAACATATAAAATGAAAGATATGAAAAATTTTTTTAAAATATTTATTTATTTATGCATACAAGCTGGGGTACAGGCCAGAGGGGTGGGGTGGCGAGAGGGTTCACCAGAGACAGAGTGGGGAGCAGAACAGGCAGACGGACAGAAACATGCTGCTGAGGGGACCAGCAGGCGAGGCAGGAGAGGTCTGCCATGCCATGTGGGAATCTCCCCGGCGGAGCGTGGAACTCACGTCGCTGCTGCTGACAGCTCCACAGCGCAGCGCTTAACCGCTGTGCCACCAGGGAGGCCCCAATATGAAATATCTTCAAAATGAGAGCTAATAAAAAAATTTCAGGGTTATATTCATGTTCAGCACACCAAGATACTACAAATTAGGGCCTTTTAAAGTCAGTAACGATCTCAATGTTGACCAGTGTAATCTGAGGCTGTGAAAAGGGAGAAGGGGTCCAGTGGAGAGTTTGGTTCCTATACTGGCCCCTCAGCTCTGGCACGCCAGATAAGGGTATTCTGGGAAATGCTCACCTCCCGGAACATCGTGTGCCTGGAACCATTCTTTTTCAAATTTCAGAGCATAATCTTTCTTTTTTAAAAAAAAGATTATTTAAAGATTATTTTATTTATTTTATGCATACAAGAACCTGGGGTGTAGGACATAGGTATGGGGGTGGGGTGGGGTGTGTATGTGTGAGAGGATTCACCAGAGGCAGAGTGGGGAGCAGAACAGGCAGATCAACTGAAACACACTGCTGAGGGGAGCAGTGGGTGAGACAGGAGAGGTCTGCTGTGCCATGTGGGAAGCTCCCTGGATGGGGATCGAACTCATGCTGCAGTGGCTGCCGATAGCTTGATAGTGCTAAGACTTTAACCACTGCGCCACCTGGGAGGCCCACAGAGCATAATCTTTTTTTTTTTCTTTTAAAGATTTATTTATTTATGCGTATGAGAACTGGGGTGTAGGACCTCCCTGGTGGCGCAGCGGGTTAAAGCGCAGTGCTGTGGAGCTGTTGGCAGCAGCCAGGGAGATTCCCACATGGTGCAGCAGACCTCTCCTGCCTCGCCCGCTGCTCCCCTCAGCAGTATATTTCTGATCTGCCTGTTCTGCTCCCCACTCTGTCTCTGGTGGGCCTTCTCGCCGCCCCACGCCTCTGGTCTGCACTCCAGCTTGTATGCATAAAATAAATAAAATCTTAAAAAAAATATCAACACACACACAAAAGAACTGGGGTGTAGGCCAGAGGTACGTGTGTATGGGGGTGGCGGTGAGAGAATTCGCCGGAGACAGAGTGGGGAGCAGAACAGGAGGATCTACTGAAAACACTGCTGAGGAGAGCAGCAGGCGAGGCAGGAGAGGTCTGCTGCACTATGTGGGAATCTACCTGGTCCTGGCCAGGGATCTAACTCGTGCTTCAGTGGCTGCAGATAGCTTCACAGTGCTGAGACTTAACCCCTTGTGCCACCAGGGAGACCACAAGCATAATCTTTTGACATAGAAGTTATCTCTCACTTTGCACCAGAAGAATCTGAAATTCAGAGAAGTCAATGAATTAGTAGAGTCCCATAGCTGGGAAAAGGGGTTTCATACCCAGGCTGGTGGAATCCCAGGCCCCCGCTCATCCTCAGGCCCTGCCTCTGAGGATGACTTGATTTGTCAATTACACACAGATTACCCTCCGGGATGGAGAATCGCCCATCCCCTCCTCCTGTGCTTCTTGTCCTCCACCCTGCCTCAGCCCCTCAGGACCGAAGTAATTTCCTGGACCTTGTCATTACCAATAATTGTACCCCTATCCTGGGTAATTTCAACATCCTCCTGACCCACCTCCTGTCTTCCTGCTCACCCCTTCTGGAAGCCTCACTCCCATCGGGGCCTTTACTCCACTGACCCCCTGCACCCCATTGTTCCTTCTTCACATCCTGACTTTCCTCCTTAACCAGCGCAGGTTCCCAGGACCATCATGGTAATTACTTTTTTGCAAACACCCTCAACCCCCAGCTCCTCTCGTTAAATTGCATTCACCTGGCCGAGCCACACCCTGGTTAATCCAACTCAGCGCTTGCCCCACACACTTGATGAGGTTGGAGGAAAGACCCAGCCCTGCTGACTGGTCTCACTTGAAGGGCACTCCCACGCCCCTCCAGGGGGCCCTGGGTGCTGTCTGGCAACCCACAGAGGCCCAGTCCTTCTCTCCCCAACATCCGGGAGACCATTTCGTGACCCGCCACTCTCCTCTGTCCCTGACCACCCCTCCCCATCGCCGCAGCTGACGGTGTTCCTCCTACTTCACCAAGAAGACAGAAGCAAGCCAGAGAGCCCCGCAGCCTCCCAACACCCCCTGTATCCACTCTTGGCCTATTCTGAACAGCTTATATAGGTGGAATCATGTAATAGATGCCTTCTGTGACTGCCTTCTTTTATTTAGCATAATATTTTCAAGGTTCATCTAGATCAGTCTGTATTAGTATTTCATTTTTTCTTTTTTTTAAAAGATTTATTTATTTATGCATACAAGCTGGGGTGTAGGCCAGAGGTATAGGGTGGTGAGAGGATTCACCAGAAACAGAGTGGGGAGCAGAACAGACAGATTGACTGAAGTACACTGCTGAGGGGAGCAGTGGGTGAGGCAGGAGAAGACTGCTGCACTATGTGGCAATCTCCCTGGTCTGGTATAGAACTTGTGCCGCAGTGGCTCTGGATAGCTTCATAGTGCTGTGCTTAACCCGTTGCGCCACCAGGGAAGCCCATTTCATTTTTTCTTTATTACCCAGATATATGGATATAGCACCTTTTTATATGTCCATTAATCAGTTGATAAACATTTCGTTGTTTCCACTCTTCAGTTATTATGAATGTTGCTATGAATATTCATGTAAAAGTTTTTTTTTAACTTTTAAAGAGCTGTTTTAGGTTCATAGCATAATTGAGGGGAAGATACAGAGATTTCCCACATGCCTTCTGCCCCCACAGATAAATAGTCTCTTCCATTATCAATATAATCCATATAATCATGGCATGTCCTAATCACCTGGAGTTCACTCGGGTTCACTCTTGGAATGCTTTAAGTTTTTGTGTGCACATATGTTTGCATTTCTCTGATTTTATACCTAGGAGTGAATTGCTGGTCATAAAGTAATTTTGAGGAACTCCCAGACTGCTTTTCATGCTTTTTAGCAACATTTTACAGTCTTACTGGCGGTTTCTCCACATTGTCATCAACACTCATTATTATCACTCTTTTTATTATAGCCATCTTAGTGGGTATGAAGTGATATCTCATTGTGGTTTGATTTGGATTTCTCTGACAGCCAATGATGTTGAACATCTTTCATGTGCTTATTGGCCATCTGTATCTTTGGAGAAATGTCTGTTCAAAGCCTTTGCCTAGGACGTCATCAACATGGCGGCGAAGGGACGCTAGTATCAACTCTCCCAAAAGAAAAGCCGCCTATAAAGAGACATCAGCCAAACCCAGAGAAGATCCAGAAACGCTACATAAATCTAACACCCTCACGGGTGAGTAGAACTTGGAAAGAAGCTCAAAGCCTTTGCCTATTTAAACATTTTGTTGTTTTTGAGTTATTGAATTCTAAGAATATATATTCCAGACACAAGTACCTTATGGGATGTATGATTTGCAAAATTTTCTCTCATTCTAATGGTCAATTCTTAAACCTCATATTTGTTCTAGATATAAAATTGCCTGAGCAGTCCCTCCTCTTTGAAACACCTTTTTTGACATGACTTCTAAGACATCATACTATCCTGACTTTTCTTCTCTTCACTGACTGTCCCTCAATCTCTAAAGAGTGACATGCCCACGACTCATTCTGGGCATACTTTTCTGTCCACACTCACTTCTTTGATGAACTCATCCAAATTCAAGTGCCATCTGACAATCCCCACATTGACAGTTCCACTCCAAAGCTCCTGCCTGAACCCCAGATCCAGTTTATGCCCCAGTGCTACTAGTGTGTTGTGTGTCTGTAGTTTTCTCATGCTTTGCACATCCAAAGCTGAGCCCTTGAACTGAATTGTCTTTTCCACAGCACATGACAACTTCCAGTTCTTTGGCTGAAAACCTGGAGCCATTTTGATTCCATTTTCTCTCACCCCATATCCAATTTTTCAGAGTCCTGTAGCCTCTATCTGCAGACACCATCCACACGTCCTGCTGTGTATGTATTTATTTATTTATGGGATGTCTGTTGGAACAGAAGCCAAAGAAAGCAGGGATTTTTGTCTATTTTTGTTTTCTGTGCACCCCAGCTCCTGGAACCATGCTGACAACTATTCAGTTCTCAATAATATTCATGGGATCACTGAAGGGGTGCTTGAGGAAGGGAAGGGGGAGCACTCTTCTAGAACCCAGCTTGCAGGGAGTGGTGCCCAGTGACCACAGACAGCTCTCCCAGGTGGAACTTTGAACTGAGTTCTCCCCAAGGTCACTGAAAGTTGGTTACTGTTGTCCCAGCCAAGGAAGCCAGTGTAGTGGGAGCCAAAAGTATGACTATGTTTTGGCCTCTTACTGGCTGTGCGCCCTTCTTATTGGCTCAGTGACCTTTGCTGGGCCTCAGTTTGCCCATCTGCTCATTGGGGGCAATATCACCTCCTCTCTGGGCTGGCAGAGAAGCCCAAGTGTGGGCACCACTCAGGGTATGCTTGCTCTTCCCATGAGCATTGCTAATTAGGTGCATGGTTCCTCCTTTGGGGGACAAGGAAGGAAGAAGAGAGAGTGAGACCATAATAGGAAGACCAGGCCCTGGGAGAAAACCAGGAGGGCTGAGGGCTGGGTCCTGAAGGACAGGGAGAGGCACCAGAAGGCAAGCTGTGGGCAGGGCACTCTACCTCACTGCCGCAGGTGCCGGGCAGCTCATCCCAGCCTGTCTAACCCAGTGGGGAAAGGAACACTGATGATTATGCCCATTTCATGGGTGAGTAAACTGAGCCTCAGAAAGGTGGGGAGGCATGTCTCTATCTCCCCTGCTATGTTCAAGGGTGTCACTCCCATTTCTGTCTCCAGGGCTGACTGACGTTGCCGACTGAAAACCGGAATTAGTTGCCTACCCTAGCAGACCCCAGCCCCCTTTTAACAAATACCCTGCAATACCTCTTCCTTGAAACACAATTCATTGATAATATATCCTATTTATACGCATCTAGCTGGAAAAAAAATCAAGATAATGTTCTGACTGAAAAGTAAAGAAGAAATGACAGGAAAGTAATCTAGTTTTTTCTTTTTCAAACCTGTAACTACACCCAATAGAGCTGATTCTCGAATTGGAAGGTGCAGAGGGGTCACCTGGGAACCTCAGATCCTGAATCAGCACTCTGGGCAAGGATCCTAGAGTCTGCTGCTCTAACCAGCTCCCCGGTGTTGCCCTCGGCTGCTCCGCAGGCGGGAGAAAGAGGCGTCGGCTCCCGGCCCCATGGACCTGCCCTCCCTGTGGGCCCTTGGCCCAGAGCCGCCTTCTCAGGCCCGAGCAAGGGGCAGCCCTGTCCCGGCGCGCCGGCACCGCGGCCCAGGAAAGCGCCCGCCTGCAGCCCAGCCTCATTCCTGGCACCCACGTGGCCGGGGGCCCACTGCGTAGGAAGCAGCTCTCACCCGAGCAGCCAGCCCGTCGGGGAACAGGCCGCGGTGAAAGGGGGGGCAGAGAGGAGGGACTGAGGCCCCGCCCCTTGATTGACGTCAGACGGGAGGAGCCTGCTTGTCCCCTCCAAGACGGCCCCCCCTCCCCCCCACCCCACCCCGCACCCGCCACGCCGTTTGGTAAATCCCAGCGCCAGATCTCTGGCCCCGCCCGCCCTCGCCTCTCTTTCTTCTACTCCCTCCCTCATACCTTGCTCTGTATTGGGAGACCTGGAGGGTTCCCGCTGTTCCATGCCCTGAAAAAAACCTCTTAGTCTGGGGGCCAACCGACAGGCAAACAAGCGCCTTTAAACATTACGACAGTTTTCTGTCACACTTGGAGTGAGAGGGCGCTTGCTTACAGCCCCTTGGGCGCTAGTCCGGGAAGGTTTCATGGAGGGCCCTGAGCCCGGGAAGGCCTGAGAATGCAGAGGGACGCCCTGTAGAGTTCCTGTCACCCGGAGTTCCGTCCAGGGTCTGACGACTTGGGGCATGCCAGAGGCCCAGATAGAAAAGGGAGGCTCTGGTCTGAGTGGCAGCTTTGCTCCTCACGGGCTGTGTGACCTCCCGGGGCAAGCCCTTTTCCTGCCTGGGCCACCATGCAGGGATAGGATCCGAGGGTCCCCAAGGCTGTTCCAGTTCTAAAACTCACCATTCCAAATGACAGGTGAGGGAGATTTTTCCAGCCCTGTGGTGGGAAGGGTCTCCTATGGAGGCCAGGCAACAGGGTAATGCGGGGCTCAAATGGTTCCTCAGAGCAGGTTTGTGGGAACTGGGGAGGCTCTGAGGGCTCCTGCCCCAGAGCTAGGTGGGACTGTTCCAGCCCTGGGTTCTGCTGGCAGACAAACCACTACGACAGCTTAGCAAACGGCCTTTACAGTTTCCCTTTCACTTGGGCCTCACAAACTTGGTGTTTGTCATTTGACAAATGAGAAAACTGAGGCCCGGAGAGACCAAGTCACTAGATCAAGGTACCAGAATGAAGAGGACACCTAGGACTTGAACCTGTTATCCCATACATGTTTTAGGAAGTTTCCTGGGTATCCTGGGCCTGCCAGTCCTTAAACATGGGACCCTAAATTTCTGTCAGGATTCTTAGCTTTGTTTTATTTTTTCCCTTTTAATTGTATTATTTTTTATTGAGGTAATGTTGGTTTTCAACACTGTATACGATTTAGGTTCACACACCTACCATTAAAACACCCATAATCCTCCACCATAGTCCATTGGATCCTCTCCCCCCAGGGTCCTTAACTTTGACTATTAGAGCTGGAAGGCTAAATCTATCATGCTACAGTGGGGAAACTGCAGGCTTCCTGAGGGTTCTGGGCCTGAGCAGGCCTGTGTCCAGTGCACAAGGAGGTAGTTTTCTGTGGCCTAGGCAGGAAGCAGGGTGGGGCTCTGTCCGCCTGGGTGGAGATCTTTGTCACCTGGCTCAGGCCCAGTTTATGACCAAGGTCAGGGCTTGTCCTGGGATGGGGAACAGGGAGAAGCAGCCTCCCAGAACAGACTGAGCCCAGCAATCTGAGTCAGGCAGCCCGGCTGGGAGCCCACAGACCTCAGACTCCAGGACGGGAGCAGAAGCTCTGGGAGAAGGTGATGTTCCTGAGCTAAGGCCCAGGGTCTCTGGTCTACCATCGGGCATGTCTTAAGCAGAGGTCACCTCCCATCTCCACCCACAAGCCTACCATAGACTCCCTGCCGGGACTCTATGGACGTGGGTGGCCACCTACTTCTGCGGGTCCCGCTCCAGGCTCTGGAGTTTACAGAGGCAAGTGAGGGCTGTCATGGTCTCTTACGGTCCTCCGGACTCTGTCAGGAGATTATGCCAGTAAACTGACTTGCAGGGAAAAATATCCAAAAGCCCTCTACCATGGCTGATTTCAGGCTACCCCTGTGATGTCAGTGCGTGCAGGGGGGACTGATTCCCTGAGTAGGCGCTTTTATTTATTTTTTTAAAGGTTTGTTTATTTAAGCTGGGGTACAGGCCAGAGGCATGGGGCAGTGAGAAGGCTCACCAGAGACAGAGTGGGGCGCAGAACAGGCAGATCGACAGAAATACACTGCTGAGGGGAGCAGCGGGCGAGGCAGGAGAGGTCTGTCACGCCATGTGGGAATCTCCCCAGCTGGGTGTCGAACTCGCGTCATCGCTGCCGACAGCTCCACAGTGCAGCACTTAACCGCTGCGCCACCAGGGAGGCCCTCCCTGAGTAGGCTCTTAAGCCTGGAGGAGCAAGCCAGTGACTCTGTACCAGGACAGTCTCCACGGGGCTGGCTTGCAGGGTCAGGCTGCTTTCAAGGGCTTCCAATCCTGTCCCAGTGCCTGTGATTGTGAAGGTGACTGTGATTCAGCTTGTGGCTGTAGCTGGCTTGGTGATTGTCAGTGACGGGAGGGGCTGGTCAAGGGAGCTGAGGAAACGGCCAGGTGGTGCTGCTTAGGCTCTGGATGCCCCAGAGCTGTATAGTGCTTCTCTCCGGGATTCTGGAAACCTGCCATGGTAGCCCATTGCACATCTGTCCTGCCACCGCCCGTCCCCCCATACCTTGTTGAGGAAACAGGAGCCTGGAGGAGCCCTCACTTAGCACCCGTGGATCTGTGCACCTACACTTTGCTCACACCTTCTTCCTGATTCATCCCTGGGGATGAGTCCCCCCTCTTATCAAAGGATTTGATCTGCTCATTTAGCCTCACCTCTTTCTCCCTCCTTATTTCCAAGTACATGAACTTGTTCCTGCCTCGGGGTCTCGGGGCCCACAATTGCCCTCATCTCCTCATGTCTGGGTATTCATCCTCCCAGCTTTAGCTCCAAGGGATCTTCCCTGACCTCCCTCTCTAGAGGGGCCCCCCACTTCCTCTCCATCTGTCTGCTCAGGTGTTGCACGTTTGACTGTCTCCCCCGCCTTGACTGTAAGCTCCATGGTGCAGGGACCTCATTCCCTGCAGTTTCTGGTACCTGGTTGGTGCCAAATAAGTGGATATGGAATAAACCACAAACATCTATCTTATTTCCCCGTTGCTCTCCCTGGGCCATCGACAACCCTTATTTGCAGGCGGCGGACTGGTTTCCTCTCCACACCGGACTATAAAGGGAAGGGGCAGTGTGCCACTTGCACTTGGCCGGAGGATGAAGGATGGCCCGGAGCCCCACAGGGGTGCCTGGTGTGGCGGCAGCAGACGTTGGTGGGTGATTACAAGGGGCTTTGGGTGTGGCCTGGAATGAAAGGTCCAGCTGCCTCCGACTTTGGTTTGGTTTTAATAAGTAGGCAGCATCTGCCCTCAGCTTCTTAGTTCCATCCTACCCACCAGGTTTCTTTACTGAATGAACTTTTGTTATTTATTTTTCTATTTATTTATTTGTTATGCATACAAGAACTGGGGTATAGGCCAGAAGTTTGGGGGTGAGAGGATTCACCAGAGACAGTGGGGAGCAGAACAGGTGGATTGACTGAAATACACTGCTGAGGGGAGCAGCGGGAGAGACAGGTGAGGTCTGCTGCGCCATGTGCGAAGCTCCCTGGCCGGGGATCAAACTCAGTCTGCAGTGGCTGCCGATAGCTTGATAGTGCTGACTTTAACCCCTGTGCCACCAGGGAGGCTCGACTTTTGTTATTTTTGAGCTGCTCTGCTGTCAAATCCCCTTTCTCTTTATGGGGAAGCCCCCACGGGTGCTGTTTGATGGACACTGTGGCCCCATTGCTATTACAGAAACTTGAGGGGCCACAGATACCTTATGAAGAGGAAGGTTGTTGCGTCAGCAACACCTCAGTGATAAAGAAAAGAAACAGGAGTTATGGAACAGGCTGTAGGATGCAGGATGCCGCTGAAGAGCAAGGTCCTGGCCTTTCTATTGACAGAGAAAAGGGTGGATCAAACTGAACACTGGAATTTTGGCTTTAGGGAGGGTGAGTCCGCTGATACGTTCGGACCCCCACCCGTGGCTCCAGTCTTATTAACAAGGTGTCCACTGATCAGTCCCTGGGGTGCAAAGCACATCAGTCAGTGGCCCCCTGGGCGTTGCCGGTCATACCTCAGGATGTGTAACTATTGTCCTGGGGTGATCACTGGTCCTGCCCTTGTCTAACTTGAAAGGAGCCTTGTATGCTACACCCACAGAAGGCAGGAACCGGGCCTGGCCTAGCGGATGTCAGCCCACAGCTTTGATATTTTTGTTTTTATCTTTTTGTAGAAGAACTGGGGTGTAGGTCAGAGGTTTGGGGGTAGAGGATTCGCCAGAGACAGAGTAGGGAGCAGAACAGGCAGAACCACAGAAATACACTGCTGAGGGGAGCAGTGGGCGAGACAGGAGAGGTCTGCTGCGCCATGTGAGTCGGCTCCCTGGCTGGGGATTGAACTTGTGCTGCAGTAGCTAGTGATTGCTTCATAGTGCTGACTTTAACCCCTGCACCACCAGGGAGGCCCCCCACGGCTTTGAATCTTGAGTGAGTGATGCAAAGACTGGAGTGTGTAGAGTCCCTGAGAAAGGGGCCTTTGGCAGCCCCGGGCAGTGTGGGTCTGACATGCCGGTGTGGTCTGGTCTCTTGTGATGGGGCTTGGTCGGTGCCAAGATGTCACTGAGTGGGCCTTTGTCCTTTTCTGAGTCTGCATCTGCAGGCTTTGTTCTGTTCTGGGACCGCCTCAATATCTTCCTGTCTTCCTATGTCAGCTGGAGTCTATTACTTCTACCCAAGAACTCTTGTTGCCACCTACCTCTGCCACCATTCATGGTCGTTAGCGTCTCCAGCAACCCCGAGCTCAGACACACATCAGTTGGCCCCACAATCCTCACCAGACCCCGTCACCCTCCCGCCGCCCTGTTACCTCCTGCATCGTCAGCTGTAACAGTTCCCAGGCTACAGAGCGCGTCTGTCAGGGTCCAGCGCAAGAGACAGAAGCCCTCTCGGTGTTTTCATATTTTTTTATTTATTTGTTATTGAGGTAACATTGGTTTACAACAGTGTGTATGATTCAGAGCTACAGAATCACACCTCTTCCCTCTAGGTGTTGTTAGCAGGAAGGTGATTCCCAGACTGTTCGGGACTGACCAGCAAGAGGCCACCTCCTCTGTCACCGTGAATGCAAGGTCGCCTCCCTGAAGCTGCCATCCAGGCATCAAGAAGCTGCACTTCAGAAACTGTTTCCAACACTGTCACCACTACCACTGTCTCTGGGCCAGCAGGAAGCTGAAACCTGCTTCCAGAGCACTGGAATGGAGACCAGGCCCCAGAACACTGCTGCAGAAAGGCCTCCTGTTACTAAGACCTCACTGACTGCCAGAAACAGCCAAAAGGGGGCAAGAAATAAAACAAATAATAATAGCAACAACAGCCAACACTTGCATAGTGCTTATTATATGCCAGGCACTGTTCTATTATTATCATCCCTATTTTACAAATGAGAAAACCGAAGCACAGAAAGGATGGAGCCTCACTTTCGCCTGCCAAATCTTGCTCGACTGACTCTAATTGGTGGAATCTGTTCTCATGCAAACACCGAAAGGGATGGAAGCGTTGTGAGTGGTCCAGCCCCCCATCCAGGAGGGTGGAATGGAGACTGAGAGAGCCAAGTCCCAGGGTCTACACCCCACAAATCATCACTGCCACTGTCACCTCTCCATCCACACTGACCTGCCGCCACCATTACCCATCACTTTAACCACCATCTAGTCAATTACCAGCCCTGTCATCTCCACCAGCAGCAAAATCTGACAGCGCCATCTCCGTCATTTGACAACATCACCATCAGTGTCATGGTTGTTGCCACCACTGCCCTGATTACCCCCCATTACCTCCATCCCCAGTGGCTATGAGGTCACTTCCTTGCCTGGCGCTCCCAGAGGTAATTGCTTAATGAGACGGTTGTGGCCCTCAGCTATTAGTGACCCTGCATGGCCAGGAAATTTCCCAGACTCTGAAGAGGCAAGGAGTGGTTTACATATTGGAGGGTCTGCCGCTACAAGTTGGGTGTGAGGGTCCCAGACAGACCTCTGGGGAGTCATTTCGTCCAACCTCTTGCTTTTGCGGTGGAGGAGAGTGACAGAGTGTAGTAGTTAAGAGAGCTGGCAGGGTCAGCCTGCCTCAGTTTAGGCAAATGACGTCATCTTTGTGTCTCAGTTTCATCATCTGTAAAATGGGAAGGATAAGAACTATGTTACAGAGGAATGTGGGGATTCTAGATAATGTAAATAAAGCACTTGGCCCACTGCCCAACACACAGGAGACTCCCAAATGGAAGTCACCAGTATCTTCTTTATCAAATGCTTACCTGGTGCCAGCTTTGTGCCAGGCACTGGTCTGAGCACTTTACAAATTTCAGTCATTAATTAAAACCTCATAGGAGCTCTAAGCAGTAGGTACTACCATTGTTTCCATTTCACATCTGAGGAAACTGAGGCACAGAGAAGTTAAGTTCTTACCCAAAGTTGCAGAGCCAGTTGGTGACAAAGTTGGGATTTTAACACAGGGAATCTAGCTCAAGTCCGAGCTCTTGACCTGGAAGAGTTTTGGCCGCAAATGTCCACCTCTGTTCTAAACCGCTCCCCAACCAAGGCGAGATCTGCTCTTTTTGTCCAGTGATTGGAAAGGGGCCTCCAGAAGTCTTTACATCTAGTCCCTCATCTTGGGACAGATATGTCCCGTTCACCTCAGGGCCTCCCATCCCTCCCAGCCAGGAAGTCCTTCCTGTTGTCTGACTTGCATTTGGGCTGAAGCAGCAGTTCCCAGGGAGGAACCTCCTCATCTGGGTCCCTTGTGAGAGGGGCCTCAGGAAATGTGGTGGAGAAGGGAGGGGCCTTGACTCTGGGCTCTGAGAGAATGGAATACTGTGTGTGCGTGTGCGTGCGCGTGCGTGTACGCTCCCTGTTAGCTGTTCCCCAGGGCCCTATTCTCACCCCTAACCCCACAACTATAGCGGGACCCCTTAAGCCTTCAGGGAGCCTCAGGCCCCTCACTAACTACCCCCACCTCAAGTTTCCTCAAGCCTCCCCAGGCCCTGCCCTGTTCTCTGGGTCACCTCTCTCAGTCCCGTCCGCGTGCTCCTGCCCCGGTGTCTGACACTATCCCCAGCCCCTGGCTGTGAAACTCCATGCTGCCCAGGTCTCTGGCATCCCCTTGGTCTCTCCTCCCTCTCACCCTGTCACGGGGGCCCCTTGGAAGCTGGCACCAGACATTTGACGTCTCCATCATATTAAGGCCCTGGCATGTGCCAAAGCCACCGCGTCCCCTCTCCCAATTTGGCTTCTGTCTTAGCCCAGAGCCTAAACCAGAAAGAAAACCGCAGCTCTCCTAGACTTGCCCCTTTCTCCTCCCTCCAAACTCTGTCACAGCTGTCTGACAGCCACTGAGCCCCGACCGCGAGCTGGACTCGAGACTGACCGAGGGGGGGTCCCGGACACACCCCTGAGGTGCCCGCTAACATGGAGTCTGGGGAAGGACATCGAAACAAGTCTACATTGCCCACGTTGAGGCTGGCGAGGAGGGGCCCTCTGGGGGCTGTGTGAAGTGGCTGTCACAGATGCTGAGGTACACCATCCACACCCCCTTCAGGGCTCAAGTTACTTCGTACAAGGTTAGGTCTCCCCCTATATTCAGGCACCTGTCACTGGGGAGGCTGAAAGGCTTGGTCTCTCCCAGTTTAGGCTGACTAGGAAGGGTGACTCCAGCCCCGGCCTTCTCCTTGGGACGGGCCGAGGTCTCTGTGAGAACCATACCCCAGGCCGGCTTTCCCCAGGGCCTGACGTCTTGGAGAGCAGCTCCCCTCAGTCTGGGGACTCAGACAGTCCCCAGGAGGCCTCCTTCCTATCAGCTTCTGGGGGGCCCAAGCCCGGACATGACAGCACCGGCAGTGCCAGAGGCTGCCGACCGGAGACCAGATTTACTGCTGCCTTCTCTCCATTTCCACAGTCCAAGTGTCATCTCGTGCCTGAATTAACAAAGTGTCCTAAGTGTCTTCCTGCAGCCTCTCCTGCCTCTTCTGACCCCTTCTTCAGAGCAGCCAGAGTGGTCTTCCCGGAACCCAAGGCTGACGGGGGAGTGGAAGGGAGACATAAGACTTCTTTTGGATTTCTATGTAATCTTTCTGTAATTTGAACCACAAATGACTTATCTGTTCAGAAAGTTAAATAATTTTAAATGTTTAATAATAATAATAATAATAATAAACACCTTGGGCCTCCCTGGCGACGCAGTGGGTTAAGCACAGCACTTATGAAGCTGTCCGCAGCCACTGCAGCACGAGTTCGAGCCCCAGCCAGGAGCTTCCCACATGGCGCAGCAGACCTCTCCTGCCTTGCCCACTGCTCTCCTCAGCAGGGTACTTCAATAGATCTGCCTGTTCTGCTCCCCACTCTGTCTCTGGTGAATCCTCTCACTTCCCCACACCTCTGGCCTGCACCCCAGTTCTTGTGTGCATAAATAAATCAATCTTAAAACAAAACAAAACACCTCAAAGTTGACCTGGCCACGCCCTATTGTTAGAATGAGTGAATCCTGACCTCCACGGCCCCACTCACCTCCCAGCAGTGCCCCTCAGTCTCCAGGCAGCTCCTTCAAAGCCAGAGCCCTTCCAACCCCCCACCTTCACAAGGCCTTCCTCTCTGCAGGGGGTGCTCTGTTCCACATCGGTCAGCTCCTTCCATCCTTCAGATTTCTGCTCCAGTGTTCCTTTCTCAGGGACAGAGCCATGCCCCTTCCCTAGGGACGGTCTGTGACTGATCAGTGGGGAGGTTCAGGGCCTCAGTTTGGATGAACTCTGAAGAGCTCCTTCCTGGCTCCATTTCTGACACCCCAATACCCAGGGGGTGAGGCCTCCTGTTCCCCTACCTGCAAGCCTTCGGTAATTTCCACTCATAGCCCTTTTCCCACTTGGTAATTGTTCTCGTTCTTTGTTCAGCACCTCCTAGGTGCTGGCGTGTTTCAGGCCCTGATGCTGAACAAAAGACAGAGTGGCTGTTCCTGACAGGGAGACAGACAACAAATGCATCGTAATATCACAATGCGAGGTGGTGATCGGTGTTCTGGAAGGAAGCGAATCAGGACACGGCACAGAAGGACGGAGATGCTATTTCGAGAAGAGAGCGTTTGAACAGAAGCCTGTGTGCAATGAGAGAGGAGTCATGGAAACATCTAGACAGGGAACATTCCAGGCGGAGGAAACCAAAAGTACAAAGAGCCTCAAGGCCCTGGCTCCTGGGAACAAGGAGCCAGTGTGTCCAGCAGGCAGTGAGATGCGGCTGGAGGGGGGGCAGGGCCCTGGTCGCGAGGGCGCTAGGTCCCTGAAGAGACCGGGTTTCTGTGCTGAGACGACGCACAGACGCACAGAGCGTGGAGGGACAGCATGGGGCAGCTCTCTCTGGCAAGGGTGGAGAACTCCAGGAAGGGGAGCTCAAGGCTTCATTTGCAGGAAAAAGCAGCAATCCTGACAAAAGATGGCTAAGGCCTGGGGTAAGGAGTTGTGTAAGGGGCCAGGAGTGGCTGGACTCAGGCCAGAGGGGGGTCCCCACAGGACATGCCTGAGTTAGCTGAGACATGGAGGAGAGAGATGCTGTAAGGATAAGGCCTGTGACTTGAATCCCCTAGTTTTTAATGTGATTATTTGATGACTTCATCTTCCTTTCTGTCTAAGCAGGGACTTAGTCTGCTCTGTTCTTGCTCAATGTGCTTAGCCCAGGGCCCGGGCCTACTGTGGGTGCTTCATGAATGTTTGTTGAATGACTGAATGAAAGAGATGTGCACTTGCTAGGACTCCACCCTGGTCTTCTAGCTCCATGTCCTATGCCTGTGTCTCCTGCCAGGTTTTTGGTGAGGATCAAAGGAGATAGGGGTTGTGCAAAAGCTTGTAAGTGGTAAAACAGTGGCTGCAGGCTGGTGGCTCTGGGTTCATAACCAAACAGTATTTTTTTAAAAAAGATCTATTTATTTATGCATACAAGAACTGGGGTGTAGGCCAGAGGTGTGGGGTGGTCAGAAGATTCACCAGAGGCAGAGTGGGGAGCAGAACAGGCAGACTGACTGACATACACTGCTGAGGGGAGCAGCAGGGAGGCAGGAGAGGTCTGCTGCGCCATGTGGGTCAGCTCCCTGGCCAGGGATCAAACTTGTGCTGCAGTGGCTGCTGATAGCATCATAGTGCTGAGACTTAACCCCTTGCACCACCAGGGCAGTCCCCCAAGCAATATTTCAACAAACAACTCAGCCAGGTCAGCCTCTGGCCCCTCTGGTTGCAAGGGGACCTTTAGATGAACCCTCTGGATCAGCTTGGGTGGGGAAAGAAGTCAGCGGGTTGTGCTGGTCTTCACCCACCTCACCCCCCTGTCTGTACCCTTGGGCCTTGCCTGCCCTGTCCTGAGATACGGGGGCTACCTCAGAAACAGTGAGCCGGTAGCCTTGGCCACTGTTGCACATGTTCGCCTGGACTGGATTGGGGCCCCTGTATTTTCATCTCCTAGCCCTTCTCCTGATGTCTGTAAGCTCCTCAGATGCAGGGCCTGAGCCTGCCTCCTTCCCTGGGAGCTAGCCAGCACCTGGCACCCAGCACCCAGCAATATGCTGGTTTGCACAGGTGGCACGAAGTACCTGTCGAAGGAAGGAATGAATGAAAGCGCTTCACAGCCGTAAAGCAGGAGATGGAAAGGCTCAACTGCGAGCTTGTGAGAGACCCGCTGTCCACACAGGCAAGGAAACAGTGCTGGCTGGGGTCTAATCTGAGCCACTCCGCCCCGCCCCACCCCTAGACCCAGGACTTGGTAGGACTGAAAATAACAATAAGATAGTGTTTCCCCCACACTATCTTATTTAATCTGCACAACCAAATCACGAGGTGAGCACTGTCATTACTCCCTTTGTAAAGATTGGGAAACCAGGGCTCAGGGAGCTCAAGGCATTTACCTGCGGTAATTAAACATTGGGACCAGAATTCAAGGCCAGGTCTGTCTGAGGTCAAGATCTACCCCCAGTTAGCTGTGACACTCGACTGCCCCTCTGCTCACCTTTAAACTTTGACATCTTTCCTGTCACCCTCTGCACTCCCTGCTCCCATCTCAGCCACTCTGAGCAGGCACCTCTGAGCCTCAGTTTATCAGCCTGTAAAATGGACACATGAATCCCTGGCTCTTTGGTAGTGAACATCTCTGTAAACGGCCAAGGGCTGGGCGAGGTGAGGCCAAGGTGGAAGATACTGCCTGGCCTGGCCTAGGCACCCCCACTGGGCAGGGAACAGGGCTCCCAGCCCTGGGTTCTGGCTGGGACCTGAAGACAGTGAGTGTGAGTGTGCACACAAGTGTGGCAGGGATGTGAGTGTGCCTGTGCATGAGAGGGTGTGGGAGTGGGAGTGTCACCTGCCCCAGGCCTCGTGGAGGTCAAGAGAAGCCCCTCTGCTTCCAGCTTTATGAAATAAAAAAGTAGAAAGGGCCGCATAAGACGAGGCATATTTTAAATGTTTACATTTAACAAATGAGTGCTTTTAACATACACAAAATACAATACAATATAATTGTGCTATTCACAAGATAATTACAGGATTTATAGAAAATATTAATTCATAGTGCACTCAGGAGGTGTGGTTGGGTAATGAGACACAAGCTCAGAGCTGCCTAGCGAGCGGCAGCGTGTCTTTGCTGCTGCGTGTTACGTCCTCACTGGGCATCTGTGTGGCTTACAAAGCCCTCCTCCATCTGGCTTCCGTCTCCCCCACTCAGCCCCTTCTCCAGCTCTTCACTGCTCCTTGAACCACGGCAGCATAATCTACCCCAGGACCTTTGCACTTCCTGTCCCCTCTGCTTGACACTCCTCCCTCAGATGTCCTTGTGGTTTGCTCCCACCACATCTGCTGGTCCCTTGTCAGGGAAGCCTTTCTGACATTCCTTTTTAAAATTTGCAAACCAGTCTCACATTCCCTTTTCTCCTTCCCATCTTAATTTTTCTTTCTTAAAAGAACTTTTCAACATCTCACACACACACACACAAACACACACACACACACACACACACACACACACACACACACTTTATTGGCTTATTGTCAGCTGCACCCTCAGAGCCTCTAATAGCTGAAACATAGTAGTTGCTTAATAAACATTTGTTGGCGGTAAGAATGAATTACTGGTTATGTCAAAGGCCTTCCAAGTGAGCCCACCCCAGTTCTTTGGCTGGTGCCTGTGCATTGTAGGATAAAACCCCACCGTCTTATGGGGGTTGGATGCTTGGCCCTGAAGGGTCTCCCAGCACTGACATTTGCTGATTGAACCCAGCTGGACTGTAGGGTCACCTCCAGCTTCAAACCTCAGGGCATTCCCTGGTGGTCTTCTGAAGTGCCTCTGGGGATGGTGGGTAACCAGTGGGGGAGACCTAGAGGTTACAGTGTGCCAGGCCCTGTGTCTCATTTCATCCTCATCTTACCCCATTTTGTGAATGAGGAGTCTGAGGCAGAGTCAAGGGAGGGATTTGCTTTAAATGGCTTACCTGATGAACTCCCTGCAGTCCTCTCTTCCTCCCTTTATGTTCCTCCTCCAGACTCAGAATTCACAGAACACACCATGAGGTCCTCCTCTCAGGCACTGGCTGCTGCTGTGGCTTCTTCCCAGCGTGCCTCCTCCCTCCCCTCCCCTCCCTTCCTAGGTCTCAGCTCTGCAGGGTTGTCCTCTGGAAGCTGCCCTGAGGCCCTGAGGCCCTGGACCAGGTAAGGAGCTTCCACACTCCTGAAGCTCCAGCGCTGCCCTCTGGTCAGCCCTGAGGGGAGGTGGTGTGTGTGGTGGTGTGTGGTGTGGGGGGCAGAACCACATTTGCTCTCTGCCAATCTCTTCTTCATGGGCTGTCAGTGTCTGAGGGCAGGGCTAGTTTTCTGTCTGGGGTTCATTTATGGATCCACTCACTCATTCACACGTGTGTGCTGAGCTCCAGGTCTGTTCTGACGTCAACTTGGAGCTGAACAGACCGAGTCAAGTAAACAGATGAGGTCTCTGCTCTCACGAAGCTCCAGTCTTGTCGAGAGAGAGACACTTAACAAGTAAAGCAGCCACGCAGAGGGCAACGGGGGCTGTGGACGGGGGCTGGGGGGATGGCTGGTGGGCCCAGGGCCAGTGTGGGGTCGGCAAGGGCAGGAGCCACAGATATTAGAGCTGAAGGACCCCAAGGCCATCTAGCTGGGTAGGGGCAGGGCCAACCGCCTCGGCACCCCTCTCCTGCTCAGAGAGAAGCTCTTCTGATCCATTTCCTAGATGTGTGACTTTGGAAAACTTTTACCTCTATGTGCCTCAGAGTCCTCAATGTGAAATGATATTATCTATCACCTGCCTTTTAAAGCTGTTCCAGGAATGAAATGTGCTAAAGCCCAGAAAAGGTGTTAGCACGAGTATGTCATACAGTTAGTGCTCAACAGATGAAGAGGATGGAGACCAGGGTATTTGCTGTGCTCGCCTGGCTCCTGCCCTTGAATCTCCAGGCTCCACAGTCTGGGCGGGCAGTCTCAGGAATGGCCACAAGGTGGCGCCTGAATCCCAGGTATTGGGGATTCAGTGAGTCTTAGCAGATGGAACTATTTAGGGGAGAAGGCACCAGGGAATGAGCGGGCTCCTGTGGCCTGGGATGGATTGGGGCTGGGCTCCACACATGCGACTACCTGAAACCCAGCCTCTTCCACCCCCTTTTTCCTTTTAACTTATTCTTTTGGGGGGGTCCCCTGTCCATTTTCAGGCATCCAATCTGTACTGTAAATGAATTAATTGGGCTTTTTATGCCACTGGCCTCTTTGGCCATCAGCTGCGGCCTTGACAGAAGGTGCTTGGGAGCGTGGGCGGAGGGCACGCGTGAGTAACTGTGGACACCTGGAGCAAGAGCGTGTGCTTGCATGTGTAAGTGTGCACACCTGAGCCTGCAGTCGGGCCTGAAGCAGTGGCGGCAGTGAGGGGGGGGGGGGGTGAGCAGCGCGGCTGCAGAAGAGACGAGACAACACCAGGGAGAGCCCAGAGAAAGAGTGTAGATTCATGGTGGGGCTTGGGAGCTTGGGCTGCCTGCCTGCCTCCCAGCAGCCCCCTGCCTGGCCTGTCTGCCTCCCCGCCTGGTGTGCCTGTGTACCTGGTTCCCTGAGAGCTTTAAAGCCTGAAAACCCATCAAGGCCTCCAGAACTCTTCTTTTTTTAAAAAAAGATTCATTTGTTTATGCATACAAGAGCTGGGGTGCAGGCCAGAGGTGGGGGGTTGATGAGAGGATTCACCAGAGACAGAGGGGGGTGCAGAACAGGAGGACTGACTGATAACACTGCTGAGGGGAGCAGCGGGCGAGGCATGAGAGGTCTGCTGTGCCAGGTGGGAAGCTTCCTGGCTGGGGATTGAACTCGTGCTGCAGTGGCTGCCAATAGCTTCATAGTGCTGAGATTTAACCCGAGGCACCACCAGGGAGGCCCCGGGACTCTCCTTTTTCTGTCTGTCCGAATCAATGGTGAACGTGCCGTGTGCATCCTGGCAGTACACAGTCCTAGGCCCCAATGCCTCACTTTTCCCTCAGCCCCCCGGCATCGGCGCAAAAGGCTCCTGCTAAATAGGTCTGTTCCTTGTCCATCTGGTGACTGGCACCCCGGCCTCAAGTCTTTTCCTCTTCCCCTTCGCACCATGAGTCAGGTGGGGCAAATTAATACTTCTCACGGGGCTGGATGGGGAGTCAGATGGGGAGTCAGATGGGGCTGGGGAGTCAGATGGAAGGAACTAGTCCCTAGTCACAGTATCTTGGGGCGAGTTGGTAGGTGGGAATAGAAACAGAGAGATGGAGAGCATGCAGGAATGGAGACTTCCTCCCCAGCTGTATGTTCAGCACGTAGGAAATAGCAGCCTCATTTCACAGATGGGGAAAGTGAGGCTCAGGAATGTCAGCCCACGGGCATGAGCCGCCCCTCCCCTAGGCCAGGCTCCTTCTCCAGCTGGGAGCTGTGGTCCGAATGAAGGCGCCTCATAAACCCACCCACAGCATCTCCCGAGGAGAGAAGCAGACCTGGTCCCCGCCCCAGGGTGGGCAGCCTGGAGGGAGAGGCCGGTGGGGAGGGGTCTCACCAGGGAGGGGTCTCACAAGGGGAGCTCACCAGGAAAGGCTTTGCTGGGCACAGTGAGGACCCAGGGGTGCAGTTGCTGGTGCCACCTGAACAGGTGGGGGAGGGCATAAAGGGAAGGAAGGTGTGAGAGAATTTGTAGTTTCCTTGGGGACCAAGGACCTGCTCAAGTCTAATTTTTAAGAGGGTAAAATCATGACCCTCATTCAAGTAAAAGTGAACACGTCAAAGATTTTCTTTCCTTTTTTTTTTTAAAAGATCTGGTTTTATTTATGCATATAAGAACTGGGGTGTAGGTCAGAGGTGCAGGGGGTGAGAGGATTCACCAGAGACAGAGTGGGGAGCAGAACAGGCGGATCTGCTGAAATGCACTGCCGAGGGGAGCAGCGAGCGAGACAGGAGAGGTCTGCTGCGTCACGTAGGTCAGCTCCCGGGCCAGGGATCGAAGTCATGTTGCAGTGGCTGCTGATAGTTTGATAGCACTGAGACTTTAACCCTTGTGCCATCAGGGAGGCCCCAAAGATTTTCATAAGCTCATTTATTGACAAGCAACCAGCAGGCTGTTAAAACTTGTTCAAATGAGTACTTGACTTCAGATGTTTACCTTCTCCACTGAACAAAATTCCTTGGCGTGGGTATGAACAAGAATCATTTGCTGCAAGAGGCAGGACTCATTTGCAGCTTCCTAGAGATTACCTCCATCCCTACAGAGTTACAGATGGTCGAGACAATCATTCACACACACCCTGAAGGATCAGATTGTCGTCAGAGGACACCTGCCTGACACCCAGCCCGCCTCTGAAGGACGCCAGGAATCTCTTTTGCTTTTTCAAATCTTTGATGTATTTTCTTGACTGATCCTCAGAAGGATGGGGCTCAGTCAGGGGCAGTTGCTCTGAGGAAGCAGGTATCTGGAGAGAAGCTGGTCCCCACGCTTCCACCACCCCTTTCCCATCTAGGTGATAGGTAAAACCTGTCTGGCAGGAGCTGGAAGGAAGCAGGGCCCACCAGCAGGTGGCGCTGAAGCCAATCTCAGCAGCACCACAGGGAATTCTGCGGTTGGAGGCTGAGGGGCAGTTCCCAATTTTCTACCACTGCTGGCCCCCTATGACTCAGGTTTCAGGTTTTCAGAATTTGCAGGTCTGTTTCCAAGTGAGCTCACCCAGAGCGTTGTGTCCAATCATTTACTAATTCAGTATTATTTTTTTTTCCATTCAGTGAACCTGTAGCCAGGCCTATACAGCTTTTCCTGATGGTCTCCAGAGACCTGCATTTGTCAAAGAATCAATCTTGTCTGCTGTCAGGACAAGAGTCACCTCTCTGAGCTGCCTTCTGCCACCTCTGTCCCATCCCTGCCCTGCCTACTTACCCTGGAAAATTCACTTTATCAGAGGATGAAGAAAGAGCTTCACTTCCATAATTTTCATTCAAGCTCTCATTATCCCCATTTCCAGGTGAGGACGCAGACTCCTCTGCGGGAAGACCCATCCTTCCTCCCCTCTTAGCTGTCCTCCCACATGGCTGAGAGCTTGCCATTTCCCTGGCCATCCGTGGACTCATGCTCGGAGGTCTGCCGCATAAAACGCAGCCCCCAGCCCTCCCCAGGCGCTGCAAGTTCTCCAGAACGTGACTGCAAATTCAGTCCCACCAGCTCAGCAGACAAAGAAACTGGGAGTGAGCTCTTTCCTCTCAGCTGAGATCCTAGGGGTTGGAGTAGGGGTACCGCACCTAGGGGTAGAAGTGGGGTGCTGAAGGCCACGGAGGTAATGAGGCACATGGGCAGTGTCAGGGCTGTGGCTTGAGGCCAGCAGAGGGTACATCTGTCCCTCTGGGGACCGGGCAGACTTCCCAGGAGAGTCCTGCACCCCTTGGCCCTTCCCTGTATGCTGGGTCCAGGATTGTGACAGGAAACCTTCTTTCCCCCCGCCTGTGGGGCCCCATCCCCACACAGAGGTCACACAGCTGCTGTCAGTCTCTCAGGAATTTCCTGAAAGAGGAATGTTTGAGAGAAAAGTGGGATTGCTTGGAGGGGGACTCCGGGGGAGGGAAGGCCCTGAGCTCAGAACCTTGGGCCTGCAGGTAGTGATGAGATATGGTGGAATGAAGGAGATATGATGGTGTGAAAAGCACACAATGAATTAGAAGGCAGAAAGGGAAGGAGACCCACTAACCCTTTGGAGGCCTGCCTTTCCCTGAGGGAAATGGCGAGTCCAGACTGGCCAAGAGAACTCCCTGTGCTGTGTGAGCAACCCCCAGGCTCCCCCCGACACCAAGCCTGCAGCCAGGCCCAGCACTCCAGGAAGACAGCTTGTACTAAAGGCCTGACTTCTGATTGTAATGAACGGGACACCCCTGAGTTGTTCCCTCAGGGCGGGTCCTGAGGGTTTTGTGAAGCCAATGTTTTATTCCCTCATTTTCTCAGCTCTGAGAAATTGCTGGAACTTCTGGCTTGGGGAAAGCTGTGCAGGTGAGAACTGGGCACCCTCAGTGGTCTAAACCAGATTTTCTGGTTTCTTCCTCTACCAGGAAAAATGAAGGGGGATGGCCACCTGTGGACTGGTAGACACTCTGGGGTCCTTGGATTTCCAGGAGAAGAAAAAATAACCTCCCACTATCACTAGGAAGTCCTGGTATTTGAATATCAGAGGAATTGTGAACGTTTTTTGCCTCATGATGAAGCAGGATATCCTCCCTTTTAGGAAGTAGCAGCTGTTTCCAATGCTTGGGCCTCCTTTCCTCAATTTCCAAAGGAGTTTCCCTCTCTCTTCTCCACGGTAGACAAGTTGGGGGGGAGGTCTGAATGGCTCCCTTTAGTGCCTGAGGTCTCACTGAAGCAAGTGTAGGCCACATAGTCTCATCTCGTTGCCCCCTTTTTGACTGCTTTCTGGAGATGTCCCAAGTCCAGCACCTTCTCGTTCTCAGCTGCATTCGTAGCTATTGCTGGGTCACAGACAACCCCAAACTTAGCAGCTGAAAACAGCAAACATTAGCGTCTGTGGATCAGGAACCCAGGAGTGTCTCTGCTGGTCGTCTGACTCTGGGTCTCTCATGAAGTTGTGTTCGAGATCTCAGTCAGGACTCCAGTCACTTGAAGGCTTGATGGGCTGCAGACCTGTGCCCATGCCTCACACACAGGGCTGGCAAGCTGGTGCTGACGGCTGGCAGGCGGCTTCAGTTCCTCACTTCAATGAGCTGTTTGTGTTCTCAACATGGCGGCTAACTTTCCTCAGTGTAAATGATCCAGGAGAGTGAAGCTGAAGTTGTGATGTCTTCTATGACATAGCCTCAAAAATCACATGCCATCTCTCCTGCTGGATCCTACTGGTCACTCAGGTCGGCCGTATTTAATGTGGGGGGGACTACACAAGGACTGAGCACCAGCAGGAGGGGATGGTTGGGCGCCATCTTGGAGGTCAGTGACCAAACCACACTCAGGTAAATCTTCTGAAATAGGGGCCTCGTACACTGAAGTTTCCCTGTGAACTATTTAAGTCATCTGAATACCTTCTGTTGCATGCTGTGTCTGTCTGAAGAGGGACGAGGAAGTCAGGGCAGAGTCCTCCTGGGTCCCTCACGGGCCTCCACGTCCTCTATCTCAGCAGCGGTGTGTTCCAGCGGCAGCACCAAGTGTCTTTCCTGACTTCAGAGCTCTTCCAGCTTCAGTCTTTGGCATCTCATGGTTTCCTCAGGAAAATGACCAGATGGATCTGTTTCTTAAGGACTCCCAGTTTGGGACCATCATACAAGCTCAAGCACACAGCCCTGCTCCCGTCTCACCCTGCCAGCCTGCAGCAGTTACCGTGCTTTTGGAGGCCAGAGGCAGAAGCCAATTCAGCCCACACTAGAACACAGTGGAAGGATGCCCGAGTCTGTCATAGGATGGAGGGAAGCTGAAGAGCCGAGACCTGGGCTGGGCAGGGACCAGGCTGTCCTGTTAGCCTCACCAGCAAGGGCTCACGGGCTGTCGCTGTGGAGCGCACCCATCGGTGGGCTCAGCACCTGCTTCTGTGCAAATTTCCTGGATGAGCAGTTCTGATTGCTCCAGTGCAGTCAGCTGGCTGTGCTAGTGCAGTCAGCAAAGGCCGGGGATGGTGGACTCCCAGCCGTGATGGTGCATGTCAGGGGCAGGCCTTGCTGAGGGGCTCGAGGCTCCCAGGAATAATTAGGAAAGATGTTTGTTCTGTGCAGAAATAAAGGATTAGGGAGCTCCGAGGTTAGACTGCATCCTTACCTTCTAGAATCTTCCTGGGACTCTGAGAACCACTCCTTTGTCCAAGATTTCCTCTCACCTATTCTTCTCTGTAGCATCCCCCCGGAACCTGGCACCCACTTATAGGCTTCAAATTCACTTCAAAATGTGATTGCGAGGCCACCTACTTCAGAATCCCCAATAAGGACTTAGATTCTAGAGATTAAACCTCAGAACCTGTGTTCAGTCCCATCCCACGAGGGAGCCTGTGCACAGCAAGACGAGAAGCAGCCCCTCAGAGGGCTCTGGGGGCCGCCCCATGCTGCACTGGGCCCCTCAGCGCAGCAGCCTCAGGAGGGCCTGTCCTCCCCTGTTCCCTCCACAGCCCCGACACCTCCTTGATCTTGCTCCAGCAGGGTCCAGGGACCACACGCCCCTCTCCAAGCAGGAGCGCAGCCCTCTGGGCCACGCATCTTTCGTTCTGACCATCCTCCTGGTGCCATCTTTTTCTTTCTTTCCTATCTCCATTTTCCTTCTGTTCTGATCCTCTCCAGTACTCATTTCAAATTTAATTTTATCATTAAAACACTTCTGTATTTACATAAACAACCCAAAGCCCTTTTTTGGAGCTAGCCTTTTAGAGCTAACCAAATAAGGGAATGAATTTCAATTGTCCCTAATCCTGGGGGGTTATTAGTCTCCATGCAGACTGGGCCTAATGAGCACTGCACTAGGATTTCTAATTATCCTTAATGAGCTTCCAAAATTCATGGGGCATAATAGGGTGAGGTTGATTGTTACCCAAATGGTCCAATGAATCAAGTTTCCTGGTATCTACACCCTCCCATGCTGACTCTGGGCCTGGCGTGTGACTCGACATGGCCAGTCAGCAACATGTCCCAGAGGCCCAAGAGCACCTGCACTTGGGGCTTTCTCTTGGAACCCACAGAACCCCCACGTGAGGAAACGTAGCCTGGACCCTCTTCCTGGGGGTGGAAAGCCACACGGAGATGGAGGCCTAATCATCGCCCCTGTCCCAGCTGAGCAGCCCTTAGCCTTCCTCCAACTAAATGCAGCTGCATGAGCAAGCTCTGGAAAGCCAGAAGAATGCAGCCAACTCACAGAATCATGAGAAATAATAAATCACTGTTGCTTTATGATTGTTTAATTTGGGGTGGTTTGTTATGCAACCATAACCATAAGTAATAATCATCGAACAGTATTTTGGGCCACGATTTCTACCTAGTCCTCTGGAAGCTCATATGATCTGCTGGAGGGAAGCAATTAAAAGAAAAATACAGTGGCTTAAACGAGATCATTTTTTTTTTTTTGCATGTGAAAGGTCAGAAGAGGTGGCTCAGGGCAGGTGAGGCCACCGCCTGCACGCGAAGTCGCTCCCCATGGCTGGACCCAAGGTTACTGCTCAGTGCTCGCTGTCTTCCCTCCAGCAAGGAGAAGCGAGGGAAGGCCATGCCCAGTCCTTTTAAGGGCAAAACCCATAAGCGGCACGCTTCATTTCTAGTCACATTCCTCTGGCTGGAACTTGGCCACACGCTTCACCTCATTTCTGGGAAATGTAGTTTCTAGCAGGCAGCCTGTGGTCCAAAAGCATAGGGCAATTATTTTTATTTATTTTTAATTTTTTAAACATTTATTTTCGTACATTGTTGTTAGGCAATTATTTTTCTTAGAGAAAGAAGAGAATATTCGAGAATAATGCAGACGATGCCATGTTCTGTCTCCAGAGTGAGCGTTCTCATCCATAAGCAAGAGTGTTCCACGGACTCATCGTAAGTTCAATGCGGACATCAAGCTTTGAAGTATGAGTTGGTTAGAATGCTTTAGGCCGCAGGTAACCATGTTGACCTAAAATTGCCTGAAGAGTAGGGGGTTTTATTAAGTGATCTTGGGGAGAGTTATTGAATCAATATTCCTATTTTCTGCCCTTCTGTCTTTAGCAACAGGCATCCCAAAGGCGGCGACAAGCCCCATACCCACAGATAAAATGGTAATAGCTACCACGAGTGGGTGCTTACGGTGTGTGAGAACTATAAACATTAAACCTTCATTTTATCTTACAACAGCCCTATGGGAAGGTACCATTATTATTTTGATTCTTCAGGTGAACATGAGGAGGAAAAATCAGGTAATTGGCTTAAGATGGCACAGCTCATCAGGGGCAGGCCAGCTTTTATTCTCACGCTGAACCTGGCCCCCGCGTCACAGCCCAGCAGCCCCGTGGCCCACGTTCTCTCTTTCATTAGAGGAAAAAGCCTTCCCAGAAGCCCCCGCCGATTTCCCCCTCCGTCTCATTGGTCAGAATAGTCTCGTGCCCATGCAGCGCTCACAGCTGAGGGAGTGGGAACGTATATAATCACCCTTCAGCGTCCACCCTGTTTGCGGGGTGGGCGCGCTGCTCTTATCTGACTGTAACAGCGTCTTTTAACTGGGAAGTAGGGGGGCAAGCTCCGGCTGGGGGAGCACCCCCAGTCCTTAGCTAGGGTTCCCAGCTCATTGGGATTGCAATCTCCTGGCTCAGACCCTATCCCGCTTCCTCCTCGAGACTTCTGTAACTTCTCAGGCTTGCAATTGTGCGCTCTGGTTTCCTGCTTCTGTTGAATTCAGCAGCTGTTCCCTTTATTTCTGCCCTGGAATTGACTCAAATGTAGGATGCAGCCCATTTCTTCTCCCAAGAAACCAGGCTGCTCTGTGAGCAGAATTTCACTGAAGATTTGGTGTGGGGGGTGTCTCTGGAAGTTTCTGCTCTGCTGGGCAAACAGCTAAAAGTGGTTCTGGGCATTCCTGGTCTTAAAAATCTGTGCTATCAGGCCTTCTTCACTCAACTTTCACCCCACCCCGGCAAGAAACCTGCTCCCCTTCTCTCCTTCAAAGCCTTTGCCTCTTGTGCCCTCAGGGCTTCCAGCTCTTATTCAACCCTCTCCAGCCCTTCTCCCAAACTTATTTCCAGGCTGCTTTTGCCTAGCCAAACCCAACAAGGAACAAAAGAGCTTTTTAGCTAAGCAGGATCTGCCTTCCTGAGAAGGAAGCTGTGGTTATAAATAACAAGGCCCACCTGGATGGCCGCTGGGTGCATAGGCAAGTCAGGTTTTAGAATAAGGTGACAGCCCTGCAGGCCCTCCCCCAGTGGAGGCCAAAGCACCCTCAAAGGTCAGAGTGAAGGACACAGTGGCTTTTTCAGAACCTGAGGGGATAAAATCAAACTTTTCTCCTGGAGGTTATTTTTCTTTTTTAAAGATTTATCCATACAAGAGCTGGGGTGTGGGGGTGCGTGGTGAGAAGATCCACCAGAGACAGTGGGGAGCAGAACAGGCAAAGCTACTGAAAGCACTGCTGAGGGGAGTAGCTGGAGGGCAAGGAGAGGTTTGCTGTGCCATGTGGGTCAGCTCCCTGGTTGGGGATCAAACTTGTGCTGCAGTGGCTGCCAGTAGCTTCATAGTGCTGAGATGCAACCCCTTGTGCCACCAGGGAGGCCCCCCTCCTGGAGTTTCCTAAGCCCCTGTTCCCAAAACTGGTACCTCTGGATGTCTCCAGTCACCTGGCCAGGTCCCAGGCCTCTGAGATTCAAAAGTCCTCAGTGATTCATCTTAGCCTGTTGGGAATGATTTTGAGAGCTGAAGGAGTAGTGGGGAGACCCCATACCCAGCACCCCCACAAGCGTTCCTGGAATTGCCCTGGGACCAGGATAGTTCAGGGCCCAGCTCGCGCTGGCTCCCAAGAACCCCCATATCCCCCCAGTGTGTAGGCCTGGGGAAGCGCCTAGCCCCAGGCTCCAGCTGTCTCCTGTTAGCTCTCAGGGTTTGTTCAGATAAGAAGCGCCCCCTTCTCCCAGCTGGGCTCAGCCTCAGGATCCACACTCACGCTCTGCATGGGCAGGGCTAGGGCCGAGGTGAGGGGGAGGGGTGCAGGGAGCTGCACTGTTCTGGTCACCCCTGGGTGGTACTGAGGGAGAGCAGGAGAGGGGCTGGCCTGGCCCTCAGCAGCGGGAGCCTGAGAAGCCTGGGGTCAGGGAGGTCTCAGGGCGTTTAAGAACAGGGGTGTCTCTTGCGTTCCTTTCCCTCTCCTGTCTTTAGACAAGTCTCCTCACACAACAGCCTGTACCCACGGTTGCTCTGGGAGCAGGGAAACCTTCTCTGTCCCTCCTCTCTCATTGGTGCGATTCCAGGGCAGAAATAAAGGCAACAGCTGCAAGGAATCAGCAGAAGCAGGACAGCAGCCATGAGAACATAAGCCCTGGCAACCGGCAGAAATCGAGAGGTCTTTGCAGAGCACAGCCAGGGTTGAGGTGCAGCACACCCCACCTCAGTCGCCAGGGCCAGGGCTGGATTATACCTTCAGAGCAGACATTACCCCTCTTCCTGCTGGGATTCTCAGTGTTGTCCTGGGCCAGTAGTCCTGGCAGTGTCTGGGGACTTGTGAGAATGCAAATTCTTATTTTCTTGAAGTAATATTGGCTTTATAACATCATTATATAAGTTTCAGGTCTACAGCATTATAATTCAACATCTCTGTACGCTATAGCATGCTCAGCACGAAAGACTAGTTTCTGTGCAATTGACCCCTTTTTCCTGTTCCCCTCTGCCTGCTCCCTTCCCTCCTGGTAACCACCAGTCTGTTCTGTTTGCTTCTGTTTTATTTATTGTGTCACTAGGGGAGGCATTCCCAACTCTTTTAAAGGCAGATACAGGGACCCTGATCTGGTCAATGAGACGGAAAGGGGTTCTGGAAAGAAAGGCCCTCCAACCCCAACTCCTCATAAAACAAAGACACCTAAGGAGAGGCCTTGCCCTGATCTTTTACCTTTGGATGCTGTTAGAGGCTGTGTAGCAGGGGGTCCAAAGTGGGGGCCCACAATCAGTCTATTGGGATGTGCGTCCTGAGGCAGGGGGCAAAGGGGAGGATGGGACAATGTAACAGTCACAGCTGCGCACTTGTCCAAGGTCACACAACTAAAATACATGGAGGCCGGGACTCAGACCCAGGTGCCTGGCCTTGCGTGGAAGGCTACCTCGGATCTGGCTCTCCCTTAGGGCCAGTTGCAAGCTGTTAGGGAGTTCCAACCGGGGGCAGCTGTGTTCTTTTGCCTTTAAAGGCACCTAAATGCTTTGCTTGTAAGACTCGCAGGGTGCTTGGGGATAAGCCAGATACTTGCATAGCCTGTTCCTCAGCCTCCTGTACTGTCTGAGACATCACCCCCTTCCCCCCCACCCCCAGCAAGCCTGGAGGCTTGGGTGAGGGTTTGGGATCAGGGTTACTCAGATGCTGAAGGGGGTAGCAGTCACTCTTTGGGAAAAAGCCAAACATCACTGATTAACTAGGAGGTTAGTTAAACAAAGGAAAGATAATCTTTGGAGAGTGAGCAGGATTGCAGGTGATTCTTTTTAATTTGAATTTTTGTTTTCTCCCAATTGACCAAGCATAGCTTGTCATTTAAAAACCAGTTTGATCATGTAAAAAGACCTCTGACCTCTGCTGGGGCTGACCCGTGCTGGGCAGGGCTTAGCTGAAGTAGCCACCATGACTTGGGGTGCTTGGCTGGCCTGCGGCCCCTCACTCAGTGTTTCATGCGACATGTGCTAATTCATTTAGTCCTTACTAGCTTGGCCAAGGTCATGGAGCTGGGAGTGGCAGGCTGGGGCCTGGCCTCTCCACTCAGCAATTGCTGCTTTTCCAGAAATGGTTTTCAAGTGCCCCGAGGAGGCTGCCGGGAAAACGGTCTTCACCCTGCTCTGGGCCATGTCCCTCAGGGGGCGGGTGGGGGCCCAGGGGAGGGGAGAGAGGAGCCTTTGTTTGAATCCTTGGATGCTGAGACAAAACTAATTCTTCTCTTGGGTGTCGGTCCTCTGAACTGTTGGTGGTCCCCCCAGACCCAGGCTCCTGGATGTGGTATGTGTGGGCAGAGACGGTGGCTATTTTGAGGGCTAGAGACATCTGAACATTGGGGATAAACACTCATGGCTTCAAATCTAAGCTCTGCCACTTCCCACTTCTGAGACCTTTGCCGAGTACCTGGCAAGTGAGTCTTGGTTTCTTTTTTTTTTTTTAAAGATTTTATTTTTGCATACAAGCTGGGGTGCAGGCCAGAGATATGGGGTGGTGAGAGGGTTCACCAGAGACAGTGGGGAGCAGAACAGGCAGATCTACTGAAGTACACTGCTGAGGGGAGTAGCGGGCGAGCAGGAGAGGTCTGACGCGCCATGTGGGAATCTCCCCAGCAGGGCATCGAACTCGTGTGCAGCTGCTGACAGCTCCACAGTGCTGTGTTTACCCTGTTGTGCCACCAGGGAGGCCCAAGTCTTGGTTTCTTTATCAGTAAAATGAAGGTCTTGGTAGTAGCAGGTCAGGTGGCATAGTGGACGGAAAGCTCTAGGCACACAGCAAGCAGCAATTCAGTAAGGTTCTTATTTTTTTTAAGATTTATTTATTTATACATACAAGCTGGGGTACAGACCAGAGGTGTGGGGCGGCGAGAGGGTTCACCAGAGACAGAGTAGGGAGCAGAACAGGCAGATCAGAAATTCGCCCGCTGCTCCCCTCAGCAGTGTGGCAGGAGAGGTCTGCCGCACCATGTGGGATTCTCCCCGGCTGGGTGGGCGTCGAACTCTCGTCGCTGCTGCCGACAGCTCCACAGCGCAGCGCTCAACCGCTGCGCCATCAGGGAGGCCCGGTTCTTATTATTTGACAAGCTTTTTAAAGTATTTGCTTCTTGCCCAGCACTGAGTCAACAACAGATTCCCTGGAGGTGCCAAAGTCCAGGCTCTAAACACCCACAGACATAAGAATTCCATAGAAGCAAGAAGCCCCCAGCATGCCCACGGGCACAGAAGGGGTTTGGGTGAAACTCTCCCCAGCCCACAGACCCCCTGCTCACACTTGGCCACAGAACTGGCAGTTTACTGTCCTTCTCCGCTGAGTTCGCCAAGTGGTTAGAGACAATGTACCCAGGTCGGGGTGTGTGTAAATTGTATCTGGTCTGAACAAAGTGTGGTTTTCCTATTTTCTTTTGCCAGCAAGAATTTGCTCATGATCACTCAGGGAGTAAGTGGGCAACCTGCATGGTTTAGGGGTGTGTGTGTGTGAGACCCCATCTGCCACACAAGAATGCTAAATCCACTTTACGCACAAACTCTAAGAAGAGTACCTGGGATTCAGAGAGTGTACAGTTGATGTTAGCTGATTTTATCTTTCATTTCCACCGCCATCTCCCTCTTGTTCATCTCCTTTGGACATTCTTTTTGTACCTGAAGCCACTGGGAATGGTCCTTAAGCAGAGAGATTGTACCTTTCTCCGCTTTGTTCCTCTTTTCAGCTAGATGAAATATAGGCATGATGGCTGGAGCTGGAGCAGCCATTTTGGGCCATAAAGCAAAACTGAATGTGGAAGATTATATAGGACATCAAGTTAGAAGAAATCTAGGTCCCTAGAAGAAATTGTGGTATTCTCATGCTGGTTTGGACTGCAGCCCTAGACATTCACATGAGAAAAATGAACTTCTGTCTTGTTTAAGCCCATGTTATTTCAGGTGTCCATTACCTGTTGCTGAAATGAGTCCAAACTTGAACGAGAATTTGGACTTGACCCCAGGCTTGCCTGACTCTGAGGCACTCCGCTCTTGTCTACGGCAGACTCTGTCAGCACCACGGTGGGGCGCTGGTTTAAAATGCATATTCTAGAGTGAGCCCCACCTCAGTTCTGCTGATTTAGACTCTCCAGAGCTGGCCCGGGCAGTTCTATTTTAAGCAAACTGCCTCCCCAGAGGGTTCTGATATGCACTCAAGTCTGAGAACACAGCTTGTCATTCTATTTCCTCATGTGAGAAAACTGGACCTCAGTTCTGATCCCTCGGGTGAAACTGAAGGCAGGTAGAACTCGGGGACCTAAGATAACAGGGGCTTGGGGGGAGGTAGGGAGGGCTTGTGGGCAGGGGTCAAGAGTCCGGGGCCTCAGGTAACCTGCAGTCTCCCAGCGGCAGGTGCCTTCTCCCGGGAGAACTGTCAGAATTGAGCCCCCTGCCCCAGTCACGGAGGTTGTGGGTGGTGTGGAGGACCAGCCGCCCACACACCCCTGTCCTCACACACGGCATTTGCTCCAAAGCTGGAAATGTCTGAGGCGCTGAGTGTCTGTGGCATGTCGAGATGCCCTTATGGAGCCTGGGATAAGCCCCAGGAGGCAAATCTCAGCCCAGAGCCAGGATTTCCGTGCAAAGCTGTGTCCCCTTCTGCAAGCCACTATTTTGCTTTTAAGAAACCGCTCATGCCTTTCATAAGCTGGTGGGCCCTAGAGGGGGTGGAAAGCCTAACATGAAGCACCTGGGGACCATGTGACATGAGCTGAGTGCTGTCTGACCTTGCCACAAAGTCAGGTGTTTCAGCAGCATCTGTCATCAGGGAGCGGGTGCATCCTGAAGCCCAGGCGAGCCTCTGAGCAGGCAGCTCTGTCCCCTGAGTGCCTCCCTGGCTTCCAGCTACCCCTCCCTCCACCCACACCTCAGATGCATGCCCCCAGGATTGAGAGCGCTCGGGGGACACCCACAGCAACACCCGTGAAGAGTGCAACGCAGGCAGGGCGCCAGCCAGCACCAGGTCCCTGACTGGGGCTGGAGGCATCCTGAGGACTTGGGACCCTCCTCTCCGTGGCTTCCAAACCCCACACTTCTCGCATTCATAGCATCTGTGAGGAGGACCTTGGGGTGATGGAGTGAGAGGAACAAACAGGCCGGGCTCACTTCACGTTTCAGATGCTAAGCCGTTTGAACTTAAGAGGCGGCTGTTTGGGGGAGCGGGTCCTCATCTCATCCCCATCCAAGGGAGGTTGAGTTAGGCACAGCCCCTCCTCCAGGGACAGGAAACACTGGTCCTGGCTTGCTAGTTGCCAGGCAACCCGGGATGAGCCTTGGAGGTCATTTCTCAGGCATTGAGCTTTCTCTGCAGCCTGTTAGCAGATGGCTCGGCGAGCAGAAATCGATGGCTATGGCCCCACTGCCGGTTTCCGCAGCGACAGTGATGAGAAACCTTTCCAGGGCCCCCAGCACCACATTTTGCTGTTCACTTTGCATGGAAGGAGAGGTGGCCTGAGGTCAGGCTGGGTGTCAGCTCTGGGCAGTGCCTGGTGACCTTGCCAGGTGGGCAAGGATGGTGGAAGGAGGGAGACAGAGGGTTGGTGGCAGGAGGTGCTTTGATTAGACTCAGCCGGCCTGGATGGGGAGAGAATGCTGTCCCAGGTGACCGTCCACCAGGGACACCCCTCAAAAGGGGCTCTTTGCAATCAGCTGGCACCTGTGGTGTCACCATCTTCCCCTCTGTGTTGAGGATCTGGGCAAAATTTGAGAAGAGAGCTCAGCTCAGCTGGGTCTTAATTTTGAGACTTCTCATTGCAATGAGACTAAAATTTTAGGACACAAGAAACATCATTCAAAGACTTTCCCCTGTCTAGTTGTCCTGATCTGAGATAAGGCAAAGGCAACATTTAGCTTTTATTCCCTGGGGGTAAAACTGGTCCTCACGAGGGTGTGACTCTTACTCCTTTGAGGCAGTGATGTTCTTGCCTTCTAAGAGGCACAAAAACCTTCAACAAATTTAATAGGAAGATCAAACCACCAGCCAGCATTTTTCCCCCCAGGACAAGGACAAATTCCCTGAAGAATTTTGCCAACATCACATGTTCTTTCCCCTGTTGCAATATGTATAATTCATCTTCTGGTATAACGTCCTTAATAGTCACAGTTTGTTAATTCCATCTGCTTCCCAAGAGAAGGACAAATTGTTACATGGCCATGTCCTGGATTCTGAGAGTTTCCCATAAGCCTTAGCTGGTGCAGGCCCTGATCAATCACAGGGCAGCAATCTGCCCACCTGCATTAGACCCTCATTGTAGAGCTGGATTGGCTTTCCCACCCCTCGCTCTGGGCCTCTGATAGGGAGCACCTAACACAGCATATGTCCCCCCCGGAAGCTCCTGTTTCTGTGACAACCCATACGGACACAATTGGGCAGTGCACGGGGGGCCCATCTTGTACCCATTGCTGGGGCCTGGGTGGCCTGAATGCACAGGGGGACGCCCTCCTGCAGGCTCAGTTATGCTGTGAGCCGAGGGACATGCCACACGAGACTGGCCTGTCTGCGGATCGTCGTGCCCACTCTGCACCAGTCACGCGTGGCTTAACAAAGGGGGTACTCGCTGAGAGCTGCATCCTCAGATTTCATGGTTGTGCAAACAGCACAGGGAATAATTACACAGCCCTAGATGGGGACAGCTCACTAGACACCCAGGCTGCACAGTGTCGACTACAGGGACCCCCCCCCCCAATCTGAGAGGGAGGCCCGTGAACCGGGGATGTGGTCTCATCTGAGGCGGGTTTCTCTTCCAAGAGTGCTAGCTGTGGCAGAATTCGACTCGTTGTGGGGCCAGAGTCACCATTCTTGCTGTCAGCTGGGGATCATTATCAGCTCCAGGAAGCTACCACCTGTTCCTGCACGCATGTGGTCCTTTTCACAATATGCCAGTTTGCTCCCTCCAAGGTCAGCAGTTGACTTTCTTTCAAGGGTTCCCCTGATTAGGTTGGGCCCACCAGGGTTATCTACCTTTCAATAAACTCAGTGAAGGACCGTGATTAGTGCTACAAAACCATTTACCTGTGTCATATAAAGTAACCTATTCACAGGAGCTCTAACCCATCAGACAGTTCAGCCCACACTCAAGGGGAGGGGCTTAGACAAGGCAAGTACACACTTGGGGGCCCCCCTTGGAAGTCTGAGTACAGGTCGCCCCCAATTCTTACCTCCTCCAGTTACTGCCCAAGTCTTTTCCTCCCAAGACAGGCACCTTGGAAGGGTAGCCCATTCCTCAGCCCACTGGTCAAGTTTTGGGTACCCACCTTGCAAATCTGATTGGTACTTTTCTCTTGACGCTTTTTCTGTCTGAGTTTTTTCTATTATGGGGATTTTCTAATGTAAACAAAAGCGGGAGAACAATACAGTGATGTCCACGAACTCAAACAGCTCCCCAAAACACCAACACAGGGCTCCTTTTTCATCTCTACTCAACTTCTCTCCCCTCTGTTCTTTTCTGTAATTTGAAAGCAACTTCTAGTTCTTTATTTCATTCGTAAATAAATCGATCCTTCAGTATGGATTTCTAAAAGATAATGACTTCCAAAAAATATGACCGCAGTAGCATTGTCAATAAGAACATTAACAGGAATTCCTTTATAAGACTTACTATCAGTCTTTAAATTTCCCCAACTGCTCCATCAACGTCTTTGGCAGTAGGTTAGCTTGAATAAAGATGCAAACAAGAACTCTTCCTTGCTTTTGGTTGGTAAGAGCCTTAAATTTCATTTAATTTATAACAACCCTCCCATACTCCTTTTTTTGGTGTTACTGCTTATTTTTCGAAGAAATGGGGCCATTGTTCCTATTAACTTTCCCACATGTGGAGTCGTGTGGGCCAAGCCCTGATGTTCCTCTGTCCTAGTCTAAAGTCCCCTCTGATCCTTTATCTTTTCAGTGCACTTGGCATGAACTATTGCTGTGAGCACTTATTTCTCTCTGCTCCTGCCTGCCCCGGTCTATTTCACCTTTGTGCGAATGTGAATTCGTGGAGAAGGGACTGGATCCCAGTCGCAGGCCTGGGCTGCCTGTGGCCAGCCAGGCTGGGGTGAGGGGGTGAGAGCAGCAGCGCTCTGGGTGCTGCAGGGACCCAGGATGTGACGTCTAGGCTAGATTTCTTTTATATCATTTTTAAAAGTGGAAATAAAATTTACATCTACCACAGCTCTTTGACAACACCCTGGTGAAGCTAGAGGACACTTCTGTTGCCCTAGAATTTCCTGCTTGCCCCTTCCAGTGAATCCCCAAGCCCCTGGCAGCTGCTGCTCATAGCAAGGGCTGTAGAGGCTTCCATATACTCCCGCCTGTCCACATACCCTACGCTATTGTTACCAATGACATTCCCTTCTAATCTCAGTGAGTTTGCTGGCACAGCCTCAGGGATCGATGGGAAACAAAATAAGCAAAAGCTCTGGTAGGTGTCAAGAGCAGAGAATGGCCCTTCTGGCCAGGTTAGGGTGGACACCTTCTGCTCCTGCCCCTCAGTGAGCACGCCAGCTGGAACAACCGGCTGGTCAAAAGCCTAAACCAACGCACAGCCGACACCACGCCGTCCAGGCTCAGATCAGCCTTTCTGCAAAGTAGAACCCGTGGGACAGGCTAGGCCAGCGGGGCCTGGGAGCTGGCTCAGGCCGGGACAGCCAGCCATGCACGAGGGGCCGGTGGTCTGCTGGCAGCACGTCTGGGTGGTGTGTCCACCGGGTCGCACACGCAGCCCGTCCCGTCATTCGTGGGCCACATCAGGACACGGTCTTCATCCGCTGCCACCTCTGACCTCCCCTCCCCCTCCCATGATGCAGGGTTCAGGGGTTCCTGTGGGATGTGGAAGGAGAAACAGCTCGAGATACATGACCACGACCACCCCTTTTCCTCTCTCTGCAGCCCCCAGACTGTCCACCCTGGACTCAGGGACTCTGCTCCTGTGGTCAATTCTCTTGGTCCTTCTTCCTGAATTCCCTCGCTGGGACACCCCAGGGTCTAAGGAAGTGGCTTCAATTCTCACAAGCGCCCTCTTCCTGCCCCCCATCCTTTTCCTGAGCACAGAGTGCAGCACAAGGTGGGATCTCAAAAAAAATATTCCTCGATAGACAATTGCTTTCCTGGCTCACACGTGATCTTTATACTGGGCTTCTAGAAGGGGCAGAAGTGAGGACTCCCTAGTTCCAGGGGAGGACATGAGACTGTAGGAATGTTGTCCCACGGCTCCCCAGTTCTTCCAGGACAGAGCCCTGTGCTTCCTCCCCCCCTCCCCCCCACGCTTATTTGCCTGCACACACGTGCCCAGGCCTTATTTGCTGAATTGCCCGGGGGGGCAGCTAAGCCTTGTTTCCTTATCTGTAAAGTGGGACAGGATGTCGATTTTCTCCAGGTGCCAATACAGGTCCTCTCTTCGCGTTTCTCCCTTCTGCCTTGGCAACACAAGATGACCTTGCCCTGGTAAGAGCGTCCTGCTGTCGCCCGCCCCCTGCTTCGCCAGTCCTGCTTGTCCTTGTTAACTCTGCCCACCGCTTGGGAGTCATCCCCTCATCACCCGCCTCTTCCGTGACCCCAAGTGTGCCATCTATTCCCATCCGCAGCAGTCAGCACTGCTACAATATCTGGGACCAGACTAGCCCTGGAAACAGATCCTTGCCCAGCATTCGGGGCTCTCGCATCTTGATTAGGGCCTGGACAGGCTCCTGGGCGGGTGGGGGGGGGGGAGGACAATGGCGTCCCGTGTCTGACTCTGTGACCAACAGTGGCGTGAGACGGACCGGGAAGACTGCAGATCAAGTGGCTCTGGCATGCAGTCACTATGGTGACAGCAAAGACTAGGCGGCCTTCTGACTCCATGCGTGATGCCCCAGGAAACCCTCACGAAGGGAAAACAAATTGAAAGCCTCAGACTGGCGGTCCTGGGATGTGATTCCTATCACGGCCTGGAGGCGCTGAGGGGGCGGCGCATACTGAGAAAACTCAGCTCCCCTGTGAGAGGGCTGCCCTGTGAAGTTGCTGAAAGATTTTAAGTGAGGAAAGACTGATTTCTGCCAACAGAGGGCCAGGTAGGGTGGAGTGGGCTGCCTTCTCCAACAAGGAAAGCTCAGGAGGTGTTGGGGGTTCAAACTTCTACCCAAATGTTCCGCATCCCATGTGGGGGCCTCTCATTCCTTCATCAGTGCCCTGGCCATAGCTGAGGGGCTTGGTGGGGTTTGCGCTCATTGGCTCTGCCAGCCGTGGTCTGGCTGGCTCTCTGCCGCTGCGCCCTGTGGCTGCAGAAGTGCTCTCCTCTGGACCGCTCTAGAAGCTTTCTGAATTGCCACCCTTGCATCAAATCACGAGTTCAAGGCTTTCAATCTGTTCTTAGCCCAAGTGGATCCAATGAGTCTACTGGCCCCTCCTGTGTCCATAAATGAGCTGGAAGATTTCCCCTGCTGATTTCCTGACTCGTGGGGCGAGAGCTCTTAAAGGCAGAAGGGCCAAATGGAGGCCCCTAAATGGCATCAAAATAGCAACCCACAGTGAGACTACACCTCTAGGAGGATTTCAGAAATTAGTGCCGCCATCAGGGATCTGGAATGTCTTTCAGCAGAGGGGTCATTTCCATTAAGGCTCAGTTTAACTCACCTTGGTGACTGGGGCAAAAACCCCCTGGGGCTTGGGGGTGGCTGTGGAGACAGTGACGTTAATTAGTGTGATGCCAGTTGCAGCTGTGGCTCCAGGGACGCCATTTTTACTGGCACAGATCAATGCTCTGGGTCTGCCATACGTCTCGGCCCCAAATGCTGCCTCTTCTATTCCCCTGAGTAAAGATAAGCAGAAACACTTTGCTTTTGGGAGGCAGAGGCAACAGTCCACCTTCACCCTACCTCCTCGGGGCTTAGTCTGCTCTCCTGGTTTCTGTCCTCATGGTCCAAAGGGACATCGGTCATCTTGATAAAGGTCAGAACATTACGCTGGCCCATTGTGTTGATGACATTATGGTAACTGGACCCAGTGCGCAGGAAATTGCAAGCACTTTAGATTCTTGTGGAATGTAGATCTGCCCAAGGACGGGTGATGGATCCCACAAAAATCCTGAGGCTTGTCACGCCAGTGAGGTTCCTGTGGTGTCCAGTAGTCAATGCATGTTGTGGTATCTGCTCGAGGATGAGAGACAAGTTGCTGAACCTAATACTACCCACTACAAAGAAAGGGGCCAAATGTTCGATGGGACTCTGGATTTTTGAGGCAAGCCCTGGACCATCTTTGGCAGAAAGCCTTAAGAGTACAAGTTTTGAGGGAGCCTTGCAGCAAGATAAGACTGCAGCAGGTCAGACGGCAGAGCAAGCTGTCACATGAGCTTTATGGTCTGGAAGTGGCAGTGGCAGAAAAAGATGGACTATGGGACAGCCCTAGCACCATGCGGAGTGCAGTTACAGACCCTTAGGGCTTGGGGGAGTTCATATCCTTCCTGCCAATAACTATTCTCCATCTGAAATCAGCTCCTGGCTCACAACTGGACAGGTGGGGGCTGAGTGGGGGACACCGAGTGACCCGTGGAACTGGACCTGGACATTATCTGATCCAGCTCATCCCAAGTTTGGAAGTGCACGGTGGCTTATCAGAGTGCACGGTGGCTATTATTTGGTGGGTTATGAGACCAGGTCTGGGCAAGTCCAGAAGGCACAAGGAAAGTGCTTGAGCAGGTGGCTCAAATTCCCATGGCATCTACTCTTACTATGTCACTATTTCCCCCTCAATCCACATTTGGGGAAGTCACTATGACCAGCTAACATGGAGGGAGAAAGCACAGGCATGATTTCCATATGAGGCTGCCTGATGTGTGGACACCAAGTATAAAGGGCAACTGCTGCATTAAAGCCACGTTCAGGGGCCTCCCTGGTGGCGTAACGGGTTAAGTCTCAGCACTATGAAGCTACCCAGAGCCTCTGCAGCACTAGTTCGATACCCAGCCAGGGAGATTCCCACATGGCTCAGCAGACCTCTCCTGTCTCCCCGCTGCTCCCCTCAGCAGTGTACTTCAGTAGATTCGCCTGTTCTGCTCCCCACTCTCTCTGGTGAATCCTCACCCCCCAATCCTCTGGCCTGCACCCCAGCTTGTATGCATAAATAAATCTTTAAAAAAAAAAAGCTACATTCAGGGCATCTCAAAAAGAGAGGGATGAAAGGGGATCCTCCAGGGGGCAGACTACTGCTTATATTGAATGTCCATTTTGCACGGAAGGACAGATGACCCGAGGGACAGATCGATACTGATTCACGAGCTGTGGCTGAGTTGACTGGCTGGTCAGGACTTGGGTCAGGAGATTGGTGACGAGAGGCCTGGGGGAGATCCGCAGAATGGACTGCTTAAAGTGGGTGAAGCTGTTTTTACTCCACGCAAGTGCTGGGTGGGGTGTCCGTTTGTGAAGGCGGCGCTCAGTAACCAGGTAGATGAGAAGACTGTGCTGCAGATGGCCACCCTTTCCCCAGCTACCTTGGTTCTTGCTCGGTGGCTCCACATGGTGTCAGGGATAGGGGCTACTCCATAGCACGGGAGGCAGAATAACGGCCCCCCCTAAAGTTGTCCACATCCAAATCCTTGGGACTTGTGAATATGTGATGTTATATGGCAAAGAATGAATGAAGGTCATGGACAGAATGATGGTTGCTCATCAGCTGAGCTTCAAACAGGAGATTATCCTGTACTTCTGGGTGGGTGCAATGTCATCTCGAGGGTCTTTAAATGTGGAGGTGGGAGGCAGAGTCGGTGCCAGGGGGCTGATGTGACAGTCTTGATGGGCCACGACTGGTTTTGAAGATGGGAGAGGGTGCAAGTCAGGAAAGGCAGGCAGCCTCTAGATGTTGGAAAAGGCAAGAGGAAGTTTCTCTAGGGTCCCAGAAAAGAAGGTCATCTTGCTGACACCTTGATTTTAGCCCAGGGAGACTCGATTCACGCTCTGCCCTCTAATACCATTAGATAACAGCTTTGTGTTGTTTTAAGCCACTAAGTTTGTGGTACAGCAGCCCTAGAAAACAAATACACATGTCCCTTAGCAAACCCCTCAACAACTGCCCTCACCAGAGCTGAGCTGGCGTTGGCACTGCTGCTGAGCGTCCCGAATACCAACACCCAAGACCAAATGGAATTTCTCGAATGGCACCATGCTCTGGGGCAATGGTTCTCAGAGTATGGAACAGGAACCCCTAGAGGTCGCTCAGACCCTCTCAGGGGTCTGTGAGGTCAAACCTATTTTCGTGTTAATATTAAGACATTCTTTGCCCTTTTCGCTGTCATTCTTTCATGGGTGTACGGTGGAATTTTCCAGAGGCTACATGATGTGTGTAACAGCTTGAATGCCAAAGGTTTCGAGAATCTAGTTGTCTTCTATAAAGCCAGTCTCTGCAAAGATTTGCAAAAATGTCAACGAGGCTACTCTTCTCAGACCTTTTGTTTTGAACATGTTATTTGTCCTTAAAATTGGTTTATTTATATCAACATGTAATGGGTTTAGTAGTTGTAAATATTTTAAAGCTTTATTTTTTAAGCTAGTAAAATAGATGTTACCCACAGAAACAAAAACCCTTTGTCATTTTAAGAGTGTAATTTTCCAATTTTTAAGAGCATAAAGATTTCCTGAGGCCAAAAAGGTTGAGAGCCCTTGCCTCAGGGCCCAAGTAGCCACCCACTGGCAGGTTGATGAAATGGACCCCTCCCTCGCGGGAATAAATAGGCATGATTGACATGAGCCTACCCTGCCTGCACAGCTTCTGCCGGCACCATCATGCCTGGACTTTCCAAAACGTCAAAATGCACTGTGCCTGCTCATTTGCTGGTGCAGGGCCAGCGATGGTCTCGTCCATGGATGGTCGGGACTAATGTGCCCCATTGCCCAGAGGTGACTGATTAGTGTTCCAGCACCAGCTGTGAGCGCCACCCTGCAAGGTTGGGTGCCTGATGGGCGGGACACGGCATAAGCTTTAACCAGCCACTACAGTGGCACCACCTCTATCACAACCAGACTGCAGAGGCCCGAGGACCACGGGAGGAGACGGCGTGGCTCTCACCATTGTTCCAAATGACCAATCCGGAATTCTGCTCTCCATCCCAACTCTTTGCTCAGTTGTTCTGGAGCCTTTAGTGCTCAAAGGCGAGGAACATTCTGGGAACACAGATGTGGCTCCTTTGCATGGGAGGCAGAATCTTCTCGCTTGCCATTTTGAGATGTGTTGTAAATTACCTAACCCAAAGCAGAGTCACCTCTACCAAACAGGGTGGTGAATTTGGATTATCAGAGGGAAAATGGAGGGTGAGCAGGGAGGCTATGCCTGGAATCCTGGATTTCCTGGGTGCCTCTCAGATGTCCCAGGTCCAAAAATGACAGTCAAGTGGGCAACGTGGCCACCCACCAGCAGGCCAGTAAGCGCCCAAGATGCATAGGAGTAAAGGGTCAGGCCATCCCCCCATGTAAATAATTCAATCAGCTGAAGTGCTGGCAGCGGGTGAGAAGAGCGTGGATGGGGGTGGATCGAGGGCTCACTTAGGTCTTTGACGAGCTTTGGGGAGCGGGGAGGGACAGTAGTAGGTTTTTGTTGTTGTCATTCCCCCCCACGCTGTCTTACCAGGAGGCCCTGGGACGACTAGGAGTTTCAGTCGGGCTCCAGGTAAGGATGACGGGCTATGGTGAGCGTGACAAGCCTTGATGGTGGGTGATGAGGCTTTCCCTTGTTGGGAATGAGCATTTTTTAAAAAATGGAGGTGAAATTCATATCACATAAAATGAACCATTTTAAAGAGAACCATCAGGGGCGTTTAGCACATTCACGATGTTGTGTGACCTTCACCACAACCTACGGCCAAATTTTTCTCAACCCAGACAGAAACGCCGTTAGGCCACAGGGATGTGAGCTTTCCATGGATGGGGGCGGGGGGAGAGGAAAGGCTCTGCTCTGGCACTTTCCCCTGAACCCCTTTCTCCCCTTGCTGCATTTACTGGCAGGCTGACATGTGGGGGCTGGGAAAGACAGGTGCCTTCCCTTCCTGCTAAGGGGAGGCATCTGTAGGACTCAAGTCAGCTAATCCCCTGCTTGGGGCTTGTTCTGCCATCCATGTCACAGATCCAGGCCCTCCTCTTCCTGTCAGGTATGGGGGTCGTAATGGCTTCCTGTAGCTGCAACTCTTGGGTCCCATGCCTGGTAGGTTCCTGGAACTCTGCCCACACTTCTGTAAAGAATCCCTTAGTTGAAGGCTCTTCAGTATCTCTTGGCGGGTCCTTTTCTTGTTGGGACACTCATGGACACAGGAGAGATGGCAGGTCCCTTCCCCAGTCCTTTTGCCTGGGGTGTGCCCCGCAGTCCCACTGCCCTCTGGTGGCCAGTTCCTGGAAATGCACCTCAGGGATCCAACCTATGCTGGAGTAAGCCCTGGACACTAGCGCTGGCAGAGCCCTCACACACCTGAGCATATTTCACCCAGGGATCATTGCCCCCCCACTTTACAGGTGAGAACAGGAGGGCTTCACTGTTCCACTACCTTAGGATAAAGACCAAAAGCTTAACTGTGGGCAGCAGGTCTTATCCCCACTTCCCCTGGTTCTGCTATTGAACCAGCCCCTGGGCTTTTCTCAGATCACAGGTGCAGATTCCAATTAGAATATTCAGGAACTCTCTGAAACCTTCACCTGGCTAGTTCAGCTCCCTCTCTAGTCCTGTCCCAGGACATCAGTAAGGGAAGCCCCCGCCCCCATTACTTCCCTCTCTTGGCTTTTTATTCCCAAACACACTGGGTTCTGCAAGAATGTTCCAGGAACGCTGCGAGGCAGAAGGCTCCTGAGTACCTTGCTTTGCTCACCACAGCGCTAAACACAGAGCAGCTGACATGGATTAAGCTCGTCTCTGCAACAGCCACTGAGAGAATTCCTCGGGGCCCTCGGGCCACCCTCCTCCCCAAAGCCCCAGGCCCCCAGGAAGCAGCCCTCAACTCTACTAAAAACTCACACGGATTTATTAGAATATGAAAAAGATTCGGTTTCTTCTGTACAGCGGCAGAGCAGCAGCAGCTGTGGTGGCTTTGAACGTGGTTGTCAACGTCACCCTCGCGTGGTGACTCCTGCCCAAAACAGCACTTGCATGAGGAGGAGAGGACAGATGAGCACCCACTGCCCAGTCCATTGGGAAGAGGGAGACTCTGACTATTGCACAATCCTGGGGGAGCGCCCTGGGGGAAAGGACAGACACACAGACTGGGCCTGGCCGTGGTGGCCGTGGTGGGGGGGGGGGGGGGGG
>PVIJ01000683.1:0-86542 GCA_004024925.1 Scalopus aquaticus | reverse complement strand
AGCCCAGCAGGCCAAGGACTGACCGGGGGAGAGTGCTGGACAGGCAGACAGGCACGCACGAGGAGGGGTATTCTCTGGAGGAGGAGGGCCAGAGCTGTTGAGCCAGAGTTTTTTAAAATAGGAATGCCCTCTGTGCAAAGAGAATCGTACATGGAAGAGTGAACAAACGAAACATAAAAAAGGCAGCACTTTCTGGAGCCCCTGATGGTCCCTCCCCTAGCAGCAGCGCCTGCAGGGCTGGTGGTCCCCGGGGGCACAGTCTGACAAGCTCTGAGTCACATCACGTCCAATGTGTCCCAGCTCCGCACAGAGAAGCTCACGGACGCCCTCAGCCCGCAGCTCCGAGTAAGGACGGTCAGGTGGCTGGCAGGGTGACAGAGCTGGCAGGAGGAGGTGGGACTGACAGGTCACCAGTCCCTCCTGCTGTCATAGGCCTGGTCCCCTGTTAAAGAAGGGCCTGGCTTAGACCCAGGGAGGCCTGGGCTCCTTCCCTTCCCATGTGGGCCCAAGGCTGAGCCAGAGGCTCTTTGGTTAGAAACTAAGATTGGTTTCAATGAGGAGGCTGATGGAGTGTGGGAGGGGGCCGCTGAGGTTGGGGAGACCCAGAGGCCCCAGTCCAGTCTGGGAGAGCCTGGAGTAGAAGGGCAGGTCTGCCTCCCCAGCCCAGTAGTTCTGCCGAATGGATTGGGACGGCAGCTCTGGGGGAAGGGAGGCGGGAAGCCGTGCTGCGCTGGGGGCTGGGGGCTGGGGTCCCAGCTGCCATGCGGTGGGGGGAGCAGGGCCAGTCCAGGTGAGGAAGGACGAGGGGCGCCCCTGCTCCCCCAGCAGCCCCTTCTTGGGTGGGAGAGTCTGTGGCGGGACGGGCACCACTGCCGGGCCCGGTGCTACTGCCCCTTGGGGATGAAAGGCTCTCCCTCCCCAGGTTCGGGGTGGGGGCCTGGGTCACTGAGGCAGCGCTGTATCCTCAGGGAGCTGGGGCTGTCGCTTGGCCCAGGGGTGAAGACGTCGTCAGTGCCTGCGGACGAGGTCTCCTTGGAACGCATCACGATGCCCCCGTCATCGTCTTCCTCCTCTGTCAACCGGGGTGGGTCCCGGCTCAGCCCTAAGATCTTGCCCTTCAGCTCCTCGTTCACCAGGTCCACGGACTCTGGTGACTGTGGGGAGGCCGGGTCGATGGTGATAACAGGCAGGTCGGCCTTCGGCTCATAGGCCAGCGGATCTGGGGACCAAGAGCAAGGTGCAAGCTGGCTTCTGCCCCTGAACCCTGCCCAGCAGGCGCCCCACCTCAGCCCGTGTCAGCAGCACCCACAGGACCTCCTGGCACGCAGCCGTCCCGATATGCTCTCGGGAACTCACACAAGCCTGCGCGAGCCCCGGCAGCTTTCCTCCTTCAGACTGTATTCTTCTCCTCAGGCCGGGGCTCCCAGAGGGGTCCTCAGTTCAAGAACTAGTCGCCATCTGCCCTGGGGCCCAGGCCTGAGGGAAGACCTGCCCTGGGCCCTCACATGCTAGAGATATGGATAGTGGGGCCCCTCCTGGCCCCCCGCAGGCAGAGGTCCTGTCAGCTCCCGGCTCCCTCCCAGGCCTGGCCACGCGCTTGATGTGGAGCGCTCCACGCTAGGGGTGACAGCAGGGCCAACCTTCTGCCCCCTCTGGGGAGCCCCCAACCACCCCGCTGCTCAGAGTCTGAGGAAGCCAGTGAGAGCACCAGGCCCGCGGGCTCTCCAGGCCTGTTCCTGAGGAGGCCTCACGCCGGGATCACAGCCCCGCGTGCCCAGCCTCAGAGCCCCTCCTAGCAACCCCACCCTGCCTCACCTGAGCCAATGCGGGCCCGAGACATGGTGGGCGAGTCCAGCTTGTGGGCAGGTACCGTCAGGTAGTTGTTCATCTGACAGAGAAAGGGCAGATGGGATGAGCGAGGGCAGCTCCTCAATGGGGACTGTGCTCCCATGGCCTGTCCAGGGTGCTCCTGCTGACTATGGCAGTTCCTCCTCTGCCTGTGCCTGCCCATGCCAGCCTCAGAGGTCCTGCTGGCACCCCTGGGTACGTGAGGGCTTGGTCCAGGCTCTTAGCAAGTTGTGCGGTGTTCTGGGCGACCGGCTCCTGGGGACACTGGCCCCCAGCTCTCGCCTCAGCCCGCACTTCCCTGAGGTTCCGACCCACACAGTCCACCAGGAGTGCACAGCTGGGCCCTGGATGGCCTCAGGGATCTTAACACAAGAGGCTGACAGTGAGCTCGGTCCTGATCCTCCCTCAAAACCCTGTTCCGTCCTGGGTGTCGCCTATGGCAGCCACTACTCCCACATGCCCCAGTCAAGGTCAGACAGGACCCCAATTCCTTTCCCTCTCCCCCAAGCCCCACCTCAAGCTGGTGACCATGTCTTGTATTTCCACCTCCCAGACATCCCTGGAATCTGCACACTCCTCTCCACCTCCCCTGCCTCCGCCCTCGTCCGGTACCCCCTGCCCACATCACCCCTTCGCTTGGAGCCCTTCGAGACTCTCCACACCCTTGGAATAGAGCCCAAAGCCTTACACCATTAACAAACCTCCTCGAGAGCGGGACTTCTCAATTTCTAGGCAGGGCAAATTCTGTGACTGGGAACTCTGCCCACTTCCTCCTTCAGCTGAACCTCCCTGCCCACCTCCCTTCTGGGCTCTTACTAAGCTCGCCCCACCACCTGCCTGGTCAAGGGGCTCTGGGCCCAGCATGGGAAATCAGGTAAGGGGAGGGGTGGGCTGATTTGTGGGTCCACAGAGACTACACTGCTGCTTGGCACTTGGGGTGCCTCAACAGACATTTCTGGAACGACGGACAAAGTGCGTGTGCCTCACTGTGACTTTGGCAGGCCCCTGCCTGCCTCCCCCAGCCTTGGTTTTCTTACCAGAAAATCAGGGGGTTGGGCAAAGCACATGGACGGATTCTTCTCACTCAGATGCTGGGGAGACGAGGGGGCCCCGGCCTGTTCAGTGCTCTGAGGAAAGGCGCTGGGGGAGGGAGCTTGCTGGAACCTGCTCTGGGGCTCAGATTCAGAGGGGCTCTGTTCTCAAAGGGGCTTAGAAATGGGGGTGCGAGAAGAACCCAGATTTCCAGAGAGGCAGGAGCTGGCTCCGGGCCGCACACACCTTCTGTTCCAGTTGCCGGGCCTTCTGTCTCCGCAGCAGCATCTGGTTCCAGGCCTCCTCGTAGGGGTCCGCCACCAGTGTGTGTCTGTTGTAGGACCGCAGCTGTGGGGGGAGCAGCTGTGAGGATGGGGCGGGGCCCCGAAGCTGGGCCGGGGGCAGGGCGACTCTGGGGTGTGTGGGGGGCAGGGCTGGTAGGGGAGCCAGGCTGGGGTGGGAGGGGGCAGGCGGGAGGGGGCAGGCGGGAGGGGGCAGGCCCTCACCCGCTGCCTGGTCTTCTGGAGGTTGTTCCTCAGGATTTTGCGAATCTCCTCTTCCTTGTCCTTGGAGAGTGCTGGCAGGATGCGCTCAGCAGGCAGGGCCTTGGGGTGGATGTTTCTGGAACAACAGAACACAGGTTAGGTCAAGAAAATTCCGTGACCCTGGAGCCTGTGGGCTGGGCCAGGAGGGGTTAACCCTGGGATGGTCTGGGTGGACAGGCAAAGCCTCGGGTCCTTGCTCACCACTCCCAGGGGACCAGGTCAGGGTGGAGGGGTTGGTCTGCGGGTGCAGAGCTGAGAGGTGGGCACTCACTGCATGGAGACCGTGGAGACGGCAGAGGGGATCTTGCCCATGCCACCGCTTTCCACCAGCTCGATAGCCTGCTTCATCTCCATCTTGTGGTAGAAGGCGATGAGCTGGGGCTCCTTGGAGCGCTCCCCGGCAATGAGACACTTCTTCACATACTTCTTATTAAACCGGTTGAGCCTGATGGGAGCACGAAGGGATGAATGGAGCCAGCTCCTGGGGTTGGGGAGACACCCAGGCCCTGGGAGAGCCTTACCTGCCCCTTCCCGCCCATGTGCCCACCAGGCTGCCACCTACTTGTCCTTCCAGTGGTGGTGGCCATAGTGACCACAGATGTCCTCGATGCCTGTCAGAAGATGGTCCAGGAACTGAAACGAGCGCAGGGCCAGGTCAAGCCTCACTATCGGTTCCTTCCCTACCAAGCCTTCTGAACAGGAGCCCCCACCTTGCCCCCAGCTGCAGCTCCGCTCAGCCCGGCCCTGTAGTTCTAAGAGTAGCCAGAAGGTGGCGCCCACACCCCACTCATCCTGAACCCCAGTGGCAACAATACAGCATCTCAGATCCTCTGGCATTGGGGCTCTGCTGAGCCCCAGTCCACCTGTGCCCGAAGCTGGGGATGGATTCCTAACAGACAGAGATGGCCTGGTGCCCTCTCCCCAGGCTTCTGGCTACTTACTCATACCTCCCTGTGGAGTGTGACCTGGTGACCTCAAGGGGCTGCAGGCCCACCCAGGCACTGGGAAGAGGGAGGCAGGGCTGGCGAAGGGCCTGGACACAAGGCCTAGCTGCTCCCCAGCTCTCCAGCACAAGGCCAGCCCCTCCAGTACCTGTGTGTGGATCTCCTCGTTGATGGAGCGCTTCGTTTCTTGCTTCTTCTTCACAGCCAGCAGGTCTACCAGGGGGCGAATGGTCATGCCCTGGGGGCGAGCGGGGGTCAGGCACTCCAGCCCTGCTCCCTGGGCAGGGGGAGAGGCACCTCTCACCGCCCCCAGGACCCTGGGGCTGGGATGCTCTTAGGGCAGGTCCTTTAGCGGCTGCTCTTAGCCGAGGCTGCACTCTGGCCTGCGAGCCAGGCCAGGGCCAGGGGGCCTCAGCTCAGGTGTGGGCCCCACCATCGCTGTGCTGTGCGGCGCCGGGGACATCAGGCCGGCTGGCGGGTAGAACCACCTCTGCACTGCCTGCTTGAGGGGCTATGACTGCGGAGGACCCAGGGCAGCAGACGGTTTAACCGCACTCACGCTTCACGAGTGTTAGGGTCATGGTGGGTAGGGAAGCCCTAAGGGGCAAGGCCTTCCTCTGTCCCATTTTACAGACAAGGAAACAGGCTCCTCCTGAGAGCACAGGGTCTCCCTTCTGGGGCTAGGTGAGGATTCGTGTCCAGGAAGGAAGGAGGGGCTGGTGGAGGAACAGAGGTCACAGGCCAGGTAAAGTGCAGCAAGTACACCTTCCGGGCTGGGCCTCCTTGGGGCTCGAGTGGCTCTCAGCCGAGCCCGCATCATTTAAATGCACAGAAATTATTGACCAGCACACTGGAGGGGTTCTTCAAGAACATCTGGTCCAATCCCCCACTTCACAGATGGGGTACTAAGGCTCTGAGAAGAGGAGAGGGTCTTTCCTAGGACCCCAGACATAGCAGAGCTCGGGCTGGCTCCAGGCCTCCCACTGCCGGCTCAGCGGCCCTTCTAGTTCCCCGTGTTGGGAAATTCCCGTTTTACAGACAGAAGTGAGAAGCGCTTCCCTAAAGGCCTACAATGAGCTTCCTGGCTGCTGAGGTCCCCACATCTCTCAACACCTCGGGGCTCCTAACCGGGTCAGCAGCCTTCTGGTTGTTCAACAGTCTGACTGGCCACCCCGCGATGACTTATAGTCACAATTCTCCTTTACACCCAAAGAAGCGGAGGCCCGGGAAGGGGAAGTGGCTTGCCTAAGGTTGCACAACAAGTTATCAGTGGAGCTGGGACTAGAACGGGGCCCCCTTTTGGGTCACTGGCAGAGTTGGGGTCCCTGGGCAGGGCTGTGCCTGCCCCGCCCCTCCCGACCAGCACCTGCACAAAGACGGTGAAGAAGATGACGGTGATGATGGCCGTGAGGAACAGGTCGCACATGGGAAAGTGCTGCTTGTCCAGGAGGTAGCCCAGGGAGAAGGCGATGGCCCCTCGCAGGCCCCCGTAGGCAATGATGAACTGGTCCTTGGGGGTCAGCTTCACGATGCGGAACTTGTTGATGAACCAGGTCAGTCCCAACACGCCTGTCGGGGAGGCGGGAGGGGTCAGGAGGTCTCAGCCCCTCCCGGCTTCTGCACCAGCCGGTTCTCGGGAGCCTCCACCACCAGCCTGCCCAGTCGCTCACCCCCTGGGCTCCTCAGCCTGGGGTGCTCTGAATCCTTCCCTCTAAGAACTGAGTGAACCCCCAACCTGGATAGACTTTAGCAAGATCACAGAGGCCTCCAGGGCTGGAGGCTGGGAGGGGGGGTGGGAGAAGAGAGGAAACAAGTCAGTGACCGTTTAAGATACTCTGGGTACGCAGGGACTCTGCTTGTCTGTGTTTGAAATTTTTCATAATAAATAGTTATTAAAATGCAGGTCTGGTTCCAAACTCACCCCACCGAATCAGAATCTCTGAAGGATGAGGTCCAGGAATAAAAGAATTTAAAAGCAATGCACTAAGCAAACGTGACACCAGCCAGGCTCAGGTCAGAGACCTAACCCCAGAGGGAAGGCGGGTGGGCTCCAGAGGGGACAGCACTGAGGGCAGCTGTGCCTGGAAGGGGGGCCGAGGACCGAGGCTGGGTCCCGTCTGAGCAACAGGCCGCTTCGCCAGTGCAGAGAACACTGCGGGCTGTGACCTCTGTCCCCTCCTCACGCCCATCCGAGCTCCCTCTGCGCTGATACAGCGGGCTGTCCCCCCAGAATTCGGACTCACTGCGAGCACGGGTCTCATTCCCTTCACGGCCGCAATGGAGGCCTCAGCATTGCAGAGAGGAAGGGGGCGCCCCTCGTGTCCACTGGGGGCCGCCCCAGCGCCGCCCCAGCCCCAGGCCCTCACCCAGCACGCGGGCGATGAGGCAGAAGAGCAAGGTGCTGATGACGAAGGTCCAGTTCCAGTGGTGGGAGCCGGCCACGGTGGAGACGCCCAGGAAGATGAAGATGAGGGTCTCGCTGACGCTGCTCCACATCTTCAGGAAATACTTGATGGTGGTGTGGGACTTGTGGGAGATGTTGGCCTCCACGTAGGGGCGCATCACCACTCCCGAGGCGATGATCCTGCATGGGGAAGAGCGAGATTCAGGGCTCGGAGTCCCCCACTGCCGGGAGGGCTGCCAGGCGCCCCTTTACCGAGTTCCTCTCGTGGGTCAGACACTCAATGCAGAATAAGAGCCCACCCTCCCGGCCTGGTGCCCTCACCTGGGGCCCAATCCTGCTGAACCCCCATCCAGCCCCAATGCTGTGCTTCCGACGCCCTCCACTGGGAACACCTCCGCCCATGCCTCTCCACATTCCCCTGACCTCCCAGACCCAGAGGAGGGCTCCTCACTTTAATGGGAGCTAGGGCCTCGGGGTTCAAGCGCCCGTGCTGAGCTCTGACCCAAGGGCTTTGAGGCAAATGAAGGGGGAGCAGCGGGACCGAGACTTCCCAGGACTCTAAGCAGCGGCTTCAGGGGCAGCCCCAGGGCCGGAGCCTGATGCTGATGTCTCATCCCCGGAGCTGGAGGCTGGGCTCCGGGGCGCTCCCTCTTGTCCCCTACAAACCTGGGAAATCCACATGGGCAGCCTCCCCCGCCAAGCTGCTGCCTGACTCACGCCATGATGCCTGACAGGTGGAAGAGCTCGGCGGACAGGTAGGCCATGTAGCTGTAGAGGAAGACGAAGAGCGGCTCGATGACACGGATGTGGGAGGTGAAGCGGGAGGTGAAGGCGGCGATGACCCCGTAGACCACGCCCACAAACACCCCGCCCAGGGCCACCACGAAGAAGCTCAGGAAGCCCAGGACGATGTCCACGATGCCCACATGGTCATAGTTGGCAAACTCCTCAAAGAGGTGATACAGGACCTGGGGAAGGGCGTGCAGGTTGGTTCGGAGGACAGAGCCCTGGCCCCACGGCTCCCTGGGTCCACCCAAGGTGACGCTGTCCCCTCTGTGGGCCACAAGGAGAGGCCACGTGAAGCAGAGAAACCCTGGTGCCAAGCAAGTGCTCAAAACCTCTGTCCGGGAGCCAGAGCCTCGTCGTCCTGCAGCGCGTGCTGGCCCAGAGCACAGGCCGAAGCAGCCTGCGTGGGCCGGGGTTCTGGCTGTGCCCCTCCCCAGCTATACGGGCCAAACACTCAGTCTCCCTCCGCTTCAGATTTCTGCCTATAGAACAGGGTAACAGCATCAATCTTACAGGGCTGTTGGAGGATTAAACAGTTCATCAAGGCAAAGTGCTAGAAGGATCAGTGCTGGCCACGCCCGCACCACCAGGTCTGCCCCCTCACTGTCTGCCCTTGGGCCCGTCCCTTCTGGATCTCAAAAGCAGGGAAAGTTCAGACAATGAACCAGAACAGGGCTTCTTAACCTTAACTTTAAGCTCCACTTCCCAAGCTTTCTGCAAATAAGCACAGCTGGGCCGTACCCCTACTTGGACTCTGGAGGTGGGGCCCAGAAATCTCTACCCAACGAGCTCCCAGGCGGTTGTGATAAACAGCCAAGTCCAGGGGCGATGGAGCCTCTCCCAGTCTCCTGGCTCCTGGGCTGGGAAGTGAGTGGTCACCGTGACACTCTCGTCAGGCGTATAAGTGGCACCTCGTACACTGAGAAGCCCCTTGATGACCATCCTGCTTGACACACAACAGCCCGTGAGGCAGGCGGGCCAGGAGACCTGTTCTTGAGAGCCCGAGGCTCAGAGGGCTACCAGCCTGGAGCAGCAGAACTGGGCCCAGAACTTGTTCTCTACAGCAGTGGGTGGGACCTTCTGGGCGGGTTCAGCTTTGAGGTTCTACACCGCCCCGGCCCTCAGGCTGCCAGGCCTACTCAAGTCCAGGCCTAGAGAGCTTTGCCAGGAAAGCAGCTGGGGGGTTTCCAGGCCTGGAAGGTACTGGGGGAGACAGAAGGAGGGTCTGAGGCTCTCTGAGAAGGAAACGTCCAAAGCCTCTAGTACCTGGGCAGCACCTGGAGGCAAGGAGAATGGGGCCGGGAGGAGGTGACTTAGGCAAGGGCCTGCAGCCAGCCATTTGGGAAATGGGGCACTCACACCCATGCTCAGAACTCCAGAAAGGGTGAGACTGGGCCAGGCAGGAAGGGGAGCTGCCAAGCACTGACCAGTCCTTGGGGTGGCCTGGACCACGGCTGCCTAGGACAGGGGGGCGCTTCTGCAGTAGACACAGCTGAGTCCTCAGCCTCTGGCCTGAGGGGACTCAGGTCCTCATGGTTCATGACCCGGGCAACGGGGCAGGCGGAGCGGGTCGTCCTCTCTGGCCTGGCACTACCACGGGGATGGAGAAGTGGTGGCACGTAGTGGTAGCGTTTGGGCCCGACAGTGTAGACTGAACCCTGGCTCTGCTACTTGTCAGCTAACGTGACCTTGGAGGAGTTACTTGGTCTCTCAGTGCCTCAGTTTCCGCATCTGGAAAACCTGGGGATAGAAGCAGTGCCAACCTTATGGAATTACTGTGGGGGCTGGATGAGGCACCCCATGTTCAGACAGGCTGTGGCCACCTCCACCGCCACCACTGTGAGGAGGTGTGGCCACGGGTCCAAGGTGACCAGACTGAGGTGTCCACCTGATACAACCACACCCCACTGCTCCCCAGCAGTGCCAACCTGCACCCCAGCTGGGGGCCTTGACTTTGGCATCCACTAGTTTCATGGACAAGAGTGAGTGACGCCTCGAAGAACCCTGGGGCACGGCAGGCTGGGGACTGTGATCCTGGCTACAGCTGGGGAAACTGAGCCTACGGGGCACCCTGGGCAGGAGCTGGTGCTGGAAGAGATGAGGCCCGAGGCCTGTTGGCTCAGGCCAGGCTGCTGCTCTGCCCAGCCCATGAGGCGCCGACTAGGGGAGCGGGAGGGAGGAAGCTGAGGCTGATGGCGTCTGCCTACCACTGCCGCCTCTTCCCCGAGGCTCCCTGCGGGGCTGGGGCAGTGGAGAGAGGGGCGCATGTTTGAGTGTGCACTGGATGTGCACACTTGTCCTTGTATGTGCAGCTGGTTCCAGGGGCCCAGTGAGGAGGGGCTGGGTGTTTTCACAACACATGAGTGCGCGCGCGCGCGCACACACACACACACACACGCACGCACACCTGTTTCCTGAGGAAGCTGGCAGGAGGAAGGGCATGTATGTGCAGGCGCGTGGGGCTGCCCTGCAGCTGCCTCTGTGCAGCCGCTCAAGGTGAGGCCCAGAGAGGGCAACGTCGGCCAACCCATCCTACTTATCCCTTTCTGGGGTTTGGGGGTACGAGGGCCCTTTCTGTAACTGCTACCCCCACACCGCACAAACCAAAGTCTGTATGAAAGCACCTACTAGTTTCATGGCCTCTGAGACTAACTGGTCTGCAAAGGGTAAACGGAGGCACAGAGAGGCTACGCCACTTAAGGAAGATCATGCCACCATGCAATCGGGGGGGAACACGTGACCTGGAGATGCCAAGCGCCCAGGCCTGGAGCCGGACAGACCTGGATTCTAACCTTGTTTCTATCACATTCTGGCAAGTTATCTAACTGCTCTGGGGCTGGGTCCTTCCCCGTAAGGTGTGAACAGTGAGCACCTCCAGGCTGTCACGAGGGTTCAGTGAGACAATCTGCCGGCACTGGGCGCCCAGGAGCAGCACTGTTATTAGCGGGCGGGTGTGGGGCTCGCACGGGCTGGCTTGGGCTCTGGCCCCGGTGCACGTGGGCGCTGCCCCGTCCCTCACCACGGTGACGGCGTCGTTCAGCAGGGACTCCCCAAAGACGAGGATGTGCAGCAGCTCGTTGATGTGGATCTCCTCGAAGACGGCCAGCACGGCCACGGGGTCCACGGCCGAGATGATGCTGCCGAACAGCAGGTTCTCCAGGAGGCCGATGTTGTTGATCTGCTCGCCGCCCACCAGGCACACGGCGTACATGAGGCCGCCCAGGAAGAAGGCGTTCCACAGCGTGCCCACCACGGCGAAGATCAGGATGGTGCCCAGGTTCTCGGTGAACTGCCGCAGCGGCAGGAAGTAGCCGGCGTCCAGGATGATGGGCGGCAGCAGGAAGAGGAAGAAGACTTCCGACTGCAGGAAGGGGGGCTTCTCCCCCACGCCCTTGATCAGGCCCCCCACCAGCAGCCCCACCACGATCAGCAGGCAGCTCTCTGGGACGATGCTCGAGATAGTGGGGATCACGTGGAAACCTGGGGAGGGCGAGAGAATGGAGGCCATGGATTTGCGGGGAGCCAGGAGAACAGGAGGTTGGGGACAGGGCTGGGGCGAGGACAGCAGCTGGCAAGAGGAGCCCAGGCTTGTCCGGAGGGCCACTCTGCTCCCTGAGCCTCGGCTTCCTCACCTGTAAAATGGAGGTGAGGATGGCTGCAGAAACTCCCTTATGTTTTAAAGGGCACTTCTCAAGGAATATGCAAAGGCTGTCTCTGTCAGAGTCATAAAGTAGTAGAAAGCGGCAGCTCTTCCTGCCTTCAGAAGGCAGAAAAGAAACATTACCAAGGCTCTGAGTACCTCAGGGCATTACCTGAACCCCTAGGCAGCTCTCTGGACACAGGTGCAGAATGGAATTCAACACCGGGCATAATAACCTCCCATTCTGAGGGAGGATAGGGAGCTCTGGCTATGGAGGTGTCTAAGCACCAGGGAAACAGCTGGTTGGTGGGGACGTGATGGGCAGGGAAGGAAACGGAGAGGAGCACAGAAGAATCAAAGATGTCAGCACAGGCGGGGCCGTGGGGGCCGTGCCACCCAGGCCCGTGAGCCTGCAGAGCACATGCAGCCACCTCCGGGCACAGCTTCTCGGGCTGTGCCTGAGCCCAGAGAGTTGCTCCATTTGGGGCTCAAAGAAGCAACAGCAATCAGTTTTGACCTGGAGACAAGCCCTATTTGTCACTGTTTCTATCCCGATCCCAGGTGGAGCATCTGAGACTCAGATAGGAGAAGGGACTTGCCCAAGGTCACACAGCAAAACATCACAGACCCAGGCTAGAATCCAGGTCTGACTCCCCAGTTCCCATCAAGCCCCACGGTCTATAGGTCACCCTCTCCTGTCTTTCTCCCATGTCAAGGCACGGACAGGCCACTTCGCCAGAGACGCACTAACCCTCTCCCCGGTGAGGACAGCATGGGGGTGCAGGAGAGCAGAACAGGCGTGGAAGAAAGCTGCTTCTCTTGGGCCTCCCTGGTGGCGCAGCGATTAGGCGCTGCGCTGTGGAGCTGTTAGCGGCAACACGAGTTCAATGCCCTGCCGGGGAGATTCCCACATGGCGCAGCAGACCTCTCCTGCCTCGCCCGCTGCTCCCCTCAGCAGTGTATTTCAGTCGCTCTGCCTGTTCTGCTCCCCGCTCTGTCTCTGGTGAACCCTCTCACCACCCCACATTTCTGGCCTGCACCCCAGCTTGTATGCATAAATAAATAAATCTTAAAAAAAAAAAAAAGAAAAAGAAAGCCGCTTCTCAAGGCCAGCAGCCCAGCTCTAGCCGCTGTCCTTTCTCAACAGCTTCTCCCCACCTGCCCTGGAGTTCACACCAACATCTGTCTGGAGAGGGCGAGACTAACAGCCCAGGGCAGGTAGGTGACAGCTGCCACCTGCACCTAGTTCTTCAGACCGCCCCCATCCGTGCCACCCGTCCAGTCCCCGAAGCTGTCCTGGTCTCAGGAAGTGCCAGGCCGTGTGCTGGAGACCAGAGGCCAGCACGTGTGTGTGGAACAAGGGCAGTGGCAGGAGGAATGTCCTTCCCCTCAGGTGCACCACGAGCCAGGCACTGTGCCAGGGCCGGGAGCATGCTCCTTAGTCCTCACAACAGCCCTGTGCCACAGGCACCGTCCCCGCTTTGCAGAAGAGAAAGCAGCTCAGCAAGGCTCAGGGGCTCCCCAGAGTCTCAGGCAGGAGCTCCACGCTGGCTGAAGCACCTCAAGCCTGCTGCAGGGAGCGCTCGCTGATCCCGCACTCGGGCCGGTACTTGCTCTGAGCCGGGCCCGGGCTGCGCTCTGGGCATGCCGAGGCAGCTTGGGGCCTCTATGGGGGCTCACGGGGCGGCCCGCCCCACCTGAGCCCTTCGGGTCATCAGCTGTCCATCACTGGGCCAGAGGACAGCTTGCATTCCTTCTGACCCACAAACTGGCGCTTGGAGGAGGCAGGACATGTCGGGTCACGCAGGGCTAGCCAGGTCCTGGGCCTCCTGACTTGGGTGCGGTGAGTCAGCGGCCAGGACCCTGGGGCCAGGGCAGTCCTGAGCAGGCCCCCCCACAGCCTCTGTTCTGGCCTTGCCTGTTAGGGAGCAGAGGGACCCCCAGGCCCTCTTGGGCCAAGGCTTAGGAGCAAGGTCTGGAATCCACTCCTGGCTTCTTGCCCAAGGGTAGGTGGCAAGTTACTGGAAAGCACCTTCCAGGGTCGGGGGAGGAGTGGATCCTGCCAGCGGACAGCCTGTCCTGGCCTGCTCCTCCCCCAAGGCCCCCTGCTCCACCAGCTCACCCCCACAGCAGGACCCTGCGAAGTTTGTCCAGACCTCCTGACCAAGGCCCAGCACTGAGGCAGACCCCAAGATGCCCAGAAAGGATCCGGAACTTCCAGGGCCCACGCTTGCTGCTGTGGTGATGTCGCTGGGATAGAATCGGGGTGGGGAAGAGGCACCAGAGAGTCCAGCCCAGCCCCATGGGCGCTGGAACTGGGGTCACCCAGATCTTCCACCGTGTGGTTGGGAAGCGGAGATTCCAAGAGCACTGGGGACCAGTTGGAGGTCACACCACCAGCTCCATCCCCACGAAGCTCACACCAGGGGCCCCTCCAGGCCGGGGCTCCTCTGGGGTTGGGGGGGCCCTGCAGGGCTCCGGCCTCTCAGCTTAGGGCAGTGTAGAATTCCCCATCTCAGTACCCCACAGACCTGCTGATTTGTCTGTCAGCGCCTCTCTTAGGTGTTGGGGTAGGGGTGTCCTCATTCTATCCAGGCTCAGTGGTAGCTGGGAACCTGGGGTGCTGGGTGAAACGGCACTCACCTGCACCAACACTGTACACACTCATCTTCTCGCCTCATCCTCCTTCTCCTGAACACACCCACACTCACTCTTACACAGTTCCACCCACCCCCTCTCACATACACTCACCCACATTCTCTTACACAGGTCACACTTACACAGATACATGCTTGCACCCTAACTTACACAGTCCTTACTCTATACACTCTTACACACACCCTCACTCTCACACACACATTCTTTTACACACTCCATACTCTCTTGCACCCAGTCTCTCAATCTCTTTTTAAATTTAATTTTTAATCCTTCTCTCTTGCACACTCACAGCTCTTATACACCTACACAAACACACAAAGGCACACTAAACAGACTTGACCAAGCTTCCAACGGTGAGGGGCTCCCAGCTCCTCTGCAGCTTCTCCACGCTTCACCCCACGAACACCTTATTTACGCCTCTGAGGTCCCCATCTGTGAGACGCCGCGCGGGAGCCGGCAAGCGGCTCCACGTCACCTTGGTTGTCAGGGACACCACACACCCCATCCTACTTCCTGCACCTCTCCCCCGGCCTGGCCAGAGGGTGCTGGGAAGAGGGCCTCCTTGGCCCACCAGTGCCGGGGTCACCAGGGAGCCGGAGGCACGTGAGGGGCCCTGCCGTCCCAGTTCCAGGCCTGAGCGCTGCTCTGGGGCTGCAACTCGGCCAGGTCCCAAGGGATCCTGGTTGCACAACGACTCCATTTCTTTAACTCCCTCTTCAACTGCCCCAGCAACCAGCCTCCATTACAGTGATGAAAGGCAACGCCTCCAATGAAAGCCCACACCCTACGATCCCTGCTACTCACTTGCACCTCAACATCGTGCTGCGAGGTCACAAATAGCATCCCCTCGTTTCAGAGATGAGGAAACTGAGGCCCCAAAAGATAAACAACTTGCACAGAGTCACAGAGCTGGACACTGACTTAAACTCAGGCTGGCTCCAGGGCTGTGTTCTTAGCCACGTATCACAGGAGCCCTGGTTTCCTTCTCATTTTGTTTCTAAGGGAGGTCAGCACAGGACTAAAGAGGCCCAAAGTGGTTCAAGAGGGCCAGAGGTGGTCGGTCTTTTCATGGGCTCTTTGTTCTCCAGGAGCCACCCTGGTGGCCTAGGGCTTAAGTCTCAGGACTATTATGCTATCGCTGCTGCTGCGGCCTGAGTGCCATCCCGGCCAGGGAGCTTCCCACACAGCGCCGCAGACCTCTCCTGTCTCGCTCGCTGCTGCCCTCAGCAGTGTATCTCAGTGGATCCACCTATTCTGCTCCCCACCCTGTCTATGGTGAATCCTCCCACTCCCTGCCCTGCTCTGGCCTACACCCCAGTTCTTGTATGCATAGATTAAAAAAAAAAGATCTTTTTAAAGAAAAGAGATGTTCTCCAGAGAATCCAATGCCAGGTGCTATGCTGGGGCCTTTTACACACCCCCTTTTCTCATCATCTGAGCCCCATTTGATAGACCAAGAAACCAACGATCAGGGAGGTGAGGCGCCACCCAAGGGTGCCTAGCTGGGAGTGACAGAATCAACACTGGAACCCGGTTCTGACAGCCAGCTCTTGGTGCAAAGCTGCGTCAATGAAGACTCTGCGACAGGAAGAGACTGCAGTGCGCCGCCCCCACCAAAACAGCCTTAAATAAATCTGCTCCAGTACCTGGTGGGGACCGTCCCCCGCGCTGGGAGTCCGTCTTTGCGCCTGCCCCCACCTCTTCCAAATGGCACCGCTGGTTCTTGCTTGCTTTCATCCAACTCAGGGAGACAGGGTCCCACCCTCCAGAACGCCAAGTCTGGGTGCAATCAGCTAAAAAGCTGGCTGAGAACACAAGCGGCACACGCTGGGCCACCTGGGCAAGGAAAACAGCAGGTGGGAACAGGAGCAAAACCCAAGCCTGAGGCCCCCAGTCCTGCCTGTCACCAACCATGAGGCTTTGGGCAAATCATCACACCACAGACGGGCCTCGGTTTCCTTGTGTGTGACGAGTGAGACTGGAAGGACTGGACACAGAAGCACTAGTACATTGTGGAGTATCAGACAAACTTCAGGGATGACGGATACAGGAGATACAGGAGAGGTAAGGACAGAAATGCCACACAGGCAGGAGGGACCGGCAGCCGTGGGGACCTGAGAGCGTGGCAGAGTGCTGTGACTGCAGAGCCCTCTGGGAGGCCTGAGGGGAGTGTCTGCTCTGAGCAAGTAAACTGCAGTCAGGATTCCTGATCCTGGCCCAGCTCAGGATCCACCCTTAGTACTTAACCCCATGAGCCCCTGTGTTCCAGGTGCCAGAAGTCCCCAAGCCCCATCTCTGCACACAGGGAAATGTGTCTTCATCTCGAACTTCAAAACCCAGTGCAGGTGTCACCCCCTCTGGGAAGCCTTCCCTGAACACCCTGTTGAGCGAGGCAACGGGGTGCTCTTCCGAGTTGAGGAGCAGGTATTCTGGTTTTTTTTTAAAGATTTACTTATTTATGCATACAAGTTGGGGTACAGGCCAGAGGCGTGGGGCGGTGAGAGGGTTCACCAGAGACAGAGTGGGGAGCAGAACAGGCAGATCAGAAACACACCTCTGAGGGGAGCAGCGGGCGAGGCAGGAGAGGTCTGCCGCGCCATGTGGGAATCTCCCCAGCCGGGTGTCGAACTCGCGTCGCCACTGCCAACAGCTCCATAGCCCAGTGCTTAACCGCTGCGCCACCAGGGAGGCCCGAGGAGCAGGTATTCTGGTCTACCTGGCGTCCCAGCACATGGTCTGGGCCCCCTGAAAGTGACACTCATAAAAAGCAGGTGAAGGGAAGGATGGTAGTTTCTTAAAGGAGGTGGGGCTGAAGTGGGGTCTCAAAGGTAAGGGATTTGGGGGGAAGAGTGTGAACAGAGAACCTTAAAAGCCTTTCCAGGGCCCGGAAGCCTCCAGCCAGCCAGGAAACAAGACTGCACAGTGGGGGGACACTGGGACGCAGCTGGGGCAGGCAGGTCATGGACGGAACTGAGTCAAGGCGCCTGAGCTCATGCTGCAGGCCTGGCCCCGACAGCTCTGGCCTGGCCCGAGGCAGCTCCTACTCTGGCCCTGCCTCTTCTCTCCCAGCATCTCCCTGGGACTCAAAGACCCATTTCATTTGACCCTCCCCACCATCCCCAGCCAGGGCAGCATCTCTTGGCACCTCCCCCTACCCCCCCCCCCATCACCTAACCACTCTATAAACATTTGTTGAATGGATTTTGCCCCGCACACTCTCCCCACCCCCACAGGAAAGGCTGCAGATGGAAGTCCCCATGCAGTGAGGTGGAGATGACTCACAGGGGGAGGGGAGGGATAGGGCTGGGAACTGGCAGTAAACAGGCCCTGAGTGTTGACAAGATACAGGACTCCAGCAGGCAACAAGGACCTGGCAAGGGAGAGGTCTCCAGGCAGCCAGTCTGGGTGGCAGCTCAGGGGGTGGGGTCAGACTTCAGGTTCCAAAGCCTCCAGAGCGGCCTGGTTTGGGTTCCTGCAGGGGACCCTGTCACACACATTGGGCCCTTTTTACTTTTTTCCAAATGGAAATATATCGCATTAGGGATTTTAAGCATGGCTGGTGGGCATTTGAAACTTTTTCCGACAGTATATGAGTGCATCAAGCTGAAGAATAACCTGCTAGAGATTGTCCCTCTATTCTACATCCACTGTTAAGACCCCCCAACTCCCAAGTCTACACTGCTAACAGTCTGATGTCCAAACTTCTACACATTTCAGCATCTGTAGCTTAAACATTCTGTATAAATGGTACATTCTACATCCTGCTTCTATGGGCAGGGCCTGCGCCAAGTACTTTATTCCCTCAACAACTCTAATGCAGTGGGCACTATTATTCCCAAATACTGTTTTCAGAGGGATAAGCACTTACCTCCCCCAGCGCTACAGAGCAGTTTCTCAGTCCCAGGTCCTCCCCCAGCCCCCCCAGCTCTCAGGGGAGAGACCCCCTGTAGGTGAGGCCTGGCATGGGCCATCATGTCTCTGCTCGCCAGCGATGCACAGCGTGAGATTCTCTGCTAAGGGCCCCGAGTGCCCTTGGCGTCCGAGGCCTTGGCTTCCGCTTTCTCCTGCCCTGTGGTATCGTTGGTGTTAGCGAAATCTACATCATTTCCCTTGCAAGGAAGGTCTTTTCAGCTCCCAGATTTCAACCCTGGAGCATGGGAGAGGGGGGAGCACAGAAAGCTTGACCAGAACAGAACCTGGAATTAGTGCAGCTTTAAGGTGCCATCCGCTTCCTTTCCCGGTGCCCCAGGTGCTGCTGGGTCCTGTCTGTCACTCCTCCCGACGGCTCTCGGGAGCTGCAGACAGTAGCAGGAGCCTCAAGCTCCGGTTTGTCCCACACCTGGAGAGCTTCCATTTCCAGAAACTTTAGAGCCGTGGGAAAGCTGTTATTTTTTCTTTTCTTTCCCTTTTGGTGGGGGCGGGGTACAGTGTGCAAATTGCGAAGTGAACTGACCCCGAGTATGCCCCGCAGCTGGCGTCCCTTCCGCCTGAACGTCCCTTAGCTTAGAAGCCGAACAATGAATTCAGTCCATTATCTATCGCCTGGGCTTGCTCACAATGTCATCACGCTTGGATGTGGAGGCTGAGTAGAGCGCGGTGGTGGCAGGGAGTCAACACAGAGTAGTTTTACCATTTCCAGAACACAGCCCTGCAGAAAGCCAATCTCCCAGAGCTTGGCTACAAGGGGAAAACAGGATTAGGTGCAGCTGGCTGGGTGGGGGAGACATCTGGGCCCCTTCGGGCCCTCCCAGCTCTTCACCTCAGTGTCTATGTGCTTCACAGCATCTGGGGGTGGCAATGAAGAAGGGGTGTCAGTCACACCTCAACTTGGGTGTTTTGGCTGAGAAGGGCCAGGTGACATCAATGAGAGAAATGACCCACAGGAGAGGCCTGGAGTGGCCCAGGGACAGTGGGAGGGGCCCAGCGGGGTGGGCGTGGGTGACCCTTAGGTGGCTGAGTTTGGGTGCGCATGGGGTGGGCAGAGTGACAAGGGCTGAACTCTCCCCTACCCCCAAACCTGCTCCTTTTACTATGATCACCGTGTTCCCAAGACCACTGGCCCCAATCATACCCCGCAAGCCCACCGGCACCCTGCCCGCTGCCCTCTAGCTCCATGGCCTCCGAGCTTTTCCTTGCACACAAGCACAGGCCCCCCTGAGGCGCTGGTCTCTGCTGCCCCCTCCAAAACACTGAACCACACAGGGAACAGCGGATCCCCTCTCTCCTTTCAGGTCCCTGATGAAAGCCCCTCTTCCCAAACCCTCTGACCCTGCCTTCTCCTTCTCTGCAGCACTTACCGCTGCCTGAAGCCCCGTATGCACTTGCTGATGGCTCCCTCACCCAGGACTACCTCCAAGGCTATTGTACCCCAGCTCCCACTGGCCAGGTGCACAGCGCACCCACACTCGCTCAACAGCTGAGCACCTCCTGCCTCAAAAGCCTAGCAAGGTGGGGAGGCCCCCAGGCCCCAGGCAGGAGAGCCCCAAGCACGTGCTGGGCCACGGTTCCACTGCCCCCTGCCTCTGCCAGCAGGGCAGACTCTGGCCGTCCTCACGGCCAGGGACACACAGTACTCTACCGAGAGTCTGTTCGCACTGCATGGCTGGTTGGTCTCTCCCATCCAGACTGCTCCTCAAGGTCTCTGGCCCATTCATCTGATGCCCTGTCTAGCACCAAGCCTGGCGCACGGCAGATGAAGACTCGTTGAGGCTGCCTGATGGAGGGCAGAGGCCCCTCGGATGTAGCCTGACCGCCAGAGTCTGGTGCTAAGCGCGTGTGCATGAAGCACCAGCGGGGCTGACATGAGCCTGAAGGGAGGGCTGGGGCGGAGGCTCTGGGCGGGGCTTCCAGGCCAAGCAGCAGCACCTGCAAGGGCAGGACGGGGCAACGAGTGTTGCAGAGAATTTCTACTGGGCGCAGATGTCTGTGAAGGCCGGAGAGGAAATAATCACTTAGATGGTCAGAAGCAGCCATTCCTCTGACTTTTCACCAAAACCCTGGACAGTAGACAACAGGTGAGAAAATGGAAGTTCAGAGAGGTCCAGAGACTCTGCGGACCACACGGGCGGCAGCAGGGCCAGGGCACACGCTGGGACTGCTGACTCCCGGGCCAGTGCTCACCCTGGGCTTCAACATCCTGGAGGGGAAATTCCAGCCCCAGCCGTGACCCCGGCAGAACCTCGGGGGTGGCACTGAAGTCCTGCCTACAAGCACCTCGGAGGAAGTCCGGGGAGCTGGAGCGGGCCCTGGCTCGGCACCCTAGGGTGAGGCCGCGCTGTCTGCGTGTGCAGCAGTAAGTCTCGGGTCCAGGGCAGCTGGCCCTGCTACCTGCCACGTCCAGCAGGTAGGTGAGCCTGCCTCCATCTTACTGCCAAATGCCTCGGGAGACCAGAAAGCTACACTGGGGAGAGGACTGGCTTGAACCAAGCCCAGAATGGGAGTCAGGACACCTGGGTATCCTCTCTACACCCTGCCGCCAACTCTCTAGGTGCTTTGAACAAGTTCTTGCCTTTCTCTGGCCTCAGTTTCCCCACCCTCAGAGGCATGTTGAGAGCCTTTCCAGCCCTGACACCAGCCCACTCTGCTGTTGGACAAAGCCAGGCTCTGTAACACTCACCCTCTCTGGCTCTGCCAACAAGCGTGGCATTGGGGCCCAGAGCAGCCTGGGGTGGTGTGAGGTCACAGCCAGGCAGCCTGGGGCGCGGTGAGGAGCCCTGCCCACGAGGAGGCTGACTCCCGTCCCAGCTCTCGGGGGCTTCTCTGTGGTCCCTGGCAAATCACAGCACTGCCCTGGGCTCACTCCCTTCCTTTGTCGCACCCCACTTAACCCACGGCGCGGGAAGCTGTGAGGTTGAGGAGCAGATGGAAGAGAGACTCAGAGGGAACAAAAAAGCTGCAGCACTCACGGTGAGAACTGTGCTTTCAGGGGCCACACGGAATGGAGAATGCACGTCAGGGGGAGGGGGCAGGGGCCCTCTGTTCTTGGGGAGAAGAGCGTGTGGACCCTCCAGCTCTCGGTGGGCCTGTGGCTGCCTGACAGGTTGGACGAGAGCATGCCAGGAAAATTGTGGGCCCCTCACCTGAGCAGGGGTCACTGTGGAGCCTGGGCCCAGTCCCCCAGCGGGGCTCTGGGGAAAGACTGCACCGGCGAGGTGGCAGCCTGCACTCTGGGCCACCGGGGCACAGGCCGGGCCTGGGGCCGGGAGATCCCGAGTGAGAGGCATGGAAGGAAGGCCTTTGGGCAAGCAAGCAGGGTGTCACTTCAGGGATCTGTCCAAGTTTCGATCGCAACTCAGTCACCAGTCAGGAGAGGCAGGGAAGCCCCTTGAGAACCCGGCAGCCTGGTTTCCCAGCTCTGCCACCTACTAGCACGTCTGCTTGGCAGGTACTCAACCTCGGAGCCTCAGTTCCTTCATCTGAAAAGCAGGTTCAAAGTCACGGCTGTCTCAAAGGATTGTGCTGGGGCTCGGATGAGGTCATGTACTTGGAGCGAAGGTGCCAGAGCCGGCGCTCAGCAAGCACAGGGCTGCCTCTCTGCATTCGGTGCCCAGCCCAGAGAGGACCCACTGGCACCAGAGCTCAGCCACCAGGGAAGCAGCCGCGGCCTGAGGCAGCCTCTCTGAGGCCGAGCTTGGCCCGTGTCCCTGTCCTCTCTGGTTTCAGGACGACACTGGCCAGTAGGAGTCCCCAGAGAGGCTCAGGGAGGCTCAAGCAGGCTAAGGAAGCCGAGAGGAGGTTAAGAGGAAGAGAGGAGGCAAAGTGAGGGGAGGCAGCAGCTCTCTGGAGCACCCCTCCCTCCCCGCCAGCCTACTTCTTGCCCCATGTAAAATCCGTAAGCTTCCTTCCAGACCCGAGCGCAGGTCACGCAGCTGTGCACGCAGCTGGGCCATGCAGATGCGGGTTCCCGAGGCAGGCTACGGGTGGGGGCAGAGCTTCCCTCTAAGCAGATGCCCGAGGCCTACATCTCCAGGGGATGCCCTGAAAGTCTCCCACACACCTCGGAAAACTGCAGCTGGCTGAGCACCATGGAGGGTGACACAGAGGTCACACCTGGAGGGTCTCTCCTGCCTCCTCTCCCTGCCCACTGGCGGCAGTTTGTCACCTCAGGCCTCCAGGAGCCAGGAGATGGGCTGAGTAGATGGGAGAGCTGAGCATGCTCAGAGGAGGCTGCCCTTTTAGAGGACACTGCAGAGAAAAGATGAGGACACGGCCGGCTGCAGGCCTTCGTCCTGGTGCCAGGCGTGCCCAGGGCTCAAGGAACAGCATGGGGAGGACAGGCCTCTCCTGGGGAGAAGAGGCACAGCAAGAAGTCAGAGGAGGTTATGGAGGCAGAGGCTTTCCAGCCATTCTAATCCAACCCTTTCAGATGCAAAATGAAGCCCAGAGAGGGGCAGGGACTTGGCCTAGGCCACACAGCAAGGTGGTGGCAGAGCTGAGCCTCACACCCAGGAGTCACCCTCCAAAGCAGTGCTCTCACAGGCAGTGCTGTGCTTGCACTCTATACCCCTTTCTACCAAGCTCGTCACTGGGAGGCTCTGCACGTGCTTCTTTCCTACCAGTTCTAGCAGGTCGGCCTTGGCCACGGGGACATTTGCATGAGGAGTCAGGAGGTTCAGATCCCCTTCGTGTGAAACGAATAGGGGGTTTCACAGGTTCTCCAGAGGGCCTGACATAGGTATCGCCATCATCATTCTGCAGCTGAGTAAAGTGAGGCAGAGAGAGGTGAAGGGACTTAACCCAGGCCCCGGGGCCTGGTCCTTCTGACTCCGGAGGCCCAGCCACACTGCCGCTAGCTCCGAGTCCTGGCTCTCTGTCCTGCTGTGCCGGGGCCAAGAGCCCTGGTCCACTTTGGTCTGCTGCTTGCTGTGTGACCCTGGAGTGAGTCACCCACCTTCTCAAAACCTCTGAGGCCCCCTTCTGCATGTGCTCCGCCAACAGGGGACCCGGAGGCCTGGCACCCTCGTGAAGAAGGAGGGAACTCTCCTGGGTACCGCCAAGGCCTGGGTCTGCCTGCAGGGCCCCTGCTTAACACCTGTGTGCCCGGTGGTGGGAGGCACAGTGCTGCCCTCCAGCTGCACACCAGCATGGGAAGGAGACTTAACACCAAGTCTCGGACTTTCTCATCTAACCTCTGCCATGCCATGTGGTCAGCGCTGTATTTCCCTTTTCCAGAAGAGAAATTGAGGCTCAGCACTTAAAGACCTTCCCAAATGGTACACTGCCCCTAAGCAGCAAAACTGGTATTTGATCCCAGAGGCCAGGCTCTGCTCTCAGGCCAGGCCACTTGGTAGGAAGCGGCTGGTAACTGCTTCCTGCCGCGCCGCTCGGCCCATCGGGCACAGCTCCGAGCCCGGCTCAGATGTGGCTGTGCAGTGAGTGCTGGCTGGAGGCCGGGAGCCCATCCACTAGGAGCCGCCCGCAGGATGGGGGCGCAGGTCCCAGGCAGGGTGAGAAATGCCAGCCGGACTCCTTGCCTGCCACTGGCCCGTGCCAGGGAAGTCACTGCCTGTGCCGAGGAAGGAATAAAGAAAGCCTCTGTCAGCACCTGCCTGGGTGACCTCGCACGTGGCACAGAGGCAGGGACACCTGTGGCAGCAGGGATGGGGGGAGCAGCCACTGCAGGGCCCAACAGAGGGCCTGGACCTCCAGACAGAGTCCTCGTGAGCCAGGGATATTAATGATTGAGGGCTCCCAGGTCCTCAAAAGTGACCCAGCGCCTCAGTGGGACAAGCACTTATCACTAGCACACCCGCATCACAGATGACGACCCGGAGGGCCAGGGAGGCCGGGTTACCTGCCTGAGCCACCTAGCTGGGCCGTGGCCAGGCCGGGGTGTTGACTCCAGGGCTGACCCGGGCTCACCCTCCAGGGCGTTTTCTCAAAGGCTCCTTGTCTGCGCCTCAGAGGAAAGGATCTGGATTGCCATTTTCTCAATTCCCCAAAAGATGGCTGCAGCAGTAACTAAGAATGTTCAAAGGAGTAGGCTGGGCCTCCCCAAGGCCATCGTGTTGCGATCACCCGAACGGAACGGACACCTTCTCTGAACGCTGGTCCTCACGCTGCCCTGGGCCCCAGGCTGCTTGGCCACACGAGGGGAGAGGACCTCAGGTGGACCCTTCACTCCGGCTTCCTGCAATGCAGGCCGGTCTCACTGTCTGGTGTGACCCTGGGTAAGCCAGGTAAACCTCTGCGGGACCCTCATTTGTAAAACGGGGATGCCACCACCCACCTCACTGCGTCAGGTGAGAACTGCCTGAGATGAAGGCAGAGGGCCCCGCAGGCTGCTGTGCAACCAAGTGCTTGCTTGAGGCGGCAGCGCCTCCGGTGTCGGGGACTTCTGTGACATCACACTCACTGCCGCCTGAATGTGTGGCCCCAGTTTCGCCCTGACATGAGTCAGAGCCCCTCCCCAAACCGCACCCTGGACCAACAGGGTGCCCCCAGGTGGCCCAGCCTGGCTCCCTATCACCGCCACGGGGGTTTTCCTCAAGAACTGTAGCTCCAGGAGAGGCAGAAGTTGGGCCCCAGAGGCACTTCCGCCGCTGTGTGCCTGGCACTACACGGGGTGGCTCAACACCGTGGGACGCGGGGCCCACCTGTGCCAACCTTATCACACTGAATTCTTCCGGGAGAAGCAGGTGAGTGGGGGAAAGGCCCAAACCGATCATGTTTCCAGGTGCTTGACCTCAGCCCAGTCTAATCTCACAGGCCTAGGGGACCCCTTTCGATCCTCCTGTAGGGGCTTTGAGGGCGAAGGCTCAGGAGATCCAAACACTGAGCTTGAAGACACTGAGAGACTAGTCAATCCAGGACTCTGTCTGAGAGACGGAGGGAGGGGTCCTTGCTTGGCTTCTTGGGAAGAGGGAGGGAGCTCTGTGGGCTGAGGAACTGGCTGAGGCCCAGGTCTGAGGGTACACTAGGGCAAGGAAGGCACCAGCCTAGACCAGGGCGGCATCTCACTGCCCCACGGTTCTGCTAGACCAGAGGTGGTGAGCAGACATCACTGCCTGGAAGTTCTAGTCACCCCGGTGGGCTTGGCCAGGGATGAGGTGGGGGACTGGGCCTGGGAGCTCTTCTAGAGTGCCATTCTTGCCTATCAGGGGGTCCATGCACAGAAAACTCAGAACACTGGGAGCCAAGCTATGGCTCAAAGAGAATGGGAAGCCTCAGTGGGAGGTGGGAAGCTGGAGGCCTAGGGTTCTGGCTCCATGGCCCTCTTGGCAAAGCTTCCTCATGTTAAGAGGAAGGGCTGGGACCTCCCTAGTGCACAAGGGGTTAAGTCTCAGCGCTATGAAGCTATCTGCAGCCACTGCAGCACAAGTTCGATCCCCAGCCAAAGAGATTCCCACATGGCGCAGCAGACGTCTCCTGTCTTGCCCACTGCTCCCCTCAGCAGTGTACGTCAGTAGATTCACCTGTTCTGTTTCCCACTCTGTCTCTGGTGAATCCTCTTACCCCTCCACCCCCCTCACCCCACCTCTGGCCTACACCCCAGCTCTTGTATGCATAAATAAATCTTAAAAAAAGAGGAAGGGCTGGGCTTATACCTCAGATGCTTCCTCTAGCTCTGCAGCCAGGAGTTCGCCCAACAACCAGCTTCAATTTCCATCTTGCTTTCTACTTTGTGCTTAACCCTCACCATGGCCCTCTGAGGTGGGTACATGAGCTATGTTAAAAATAAGAAAACCGAATCTCAGAGTATTGAGGGTCCTAACTCCAAACTCCAGGTTCCACAGGGGAAAGTCTGGGAGCTGCCCCTGGGGACCGACCGGGTGGGGGCTCCAGCCTGACCTGACCCTCTCAAGGCTGCTCCCTCAATGCAGAGAAGGGGACTCTTAAAGGATCAGATTTAATGGAAAAAAGTGAGCTGCAAAAGATTCTGGACCACATGATTGCTTTTTATGAAATTATTTTTATTAAGAAGAAAGTCACACAAGTGCAGGAGAAAGGACCAGCGGACCGTAGGGCTCTGAGGAGCAGGGGAGGCAGGGGACATGACCTGGATTTTTTTCTTTTATATATTCACGAGCATTTGGGGTATTTTTCTTTTTTATGAACAACTACAAAAATCTGGGAGTAGGGGCCTCCCTGGTGGCGCAACGGGTTAAGTGCAGCGCTGTCAAGCTATCCAGAGCCACTGCAGCACAGGGTTTGATCCCCGGCCAGGGAGATTCCCACGTGGCACAGCAGACCTCTCCTGCCTCATCTGCTGCACCCCTCAGCAGTGGATTTCGGTCGATCTGCCTGTTCTGCTCCCCGCTCTGTCTCTGGTGAATCCTCTCACCGCCCCACACCTCTGGCCTACACCCTAGCTTGTATGCATAAATAAATAAATCTTAAAAAAAAAAAAAAATCTGGGAGTAAGGGGGTTTTCTGAGCCTCTACTTTGAGACAAAACTCAGTATCGGATACTTTAACAGATGATCTCATTCATTCTCACAAAACCCCCACGGAGCATGAGAATGTTCATAGTGGCTTTATTCATAATTGTCAAAAAAGGGCCCCAACCCAGTGCCCATCAACAGGAGAATGAACTGACTGTGGTGTTCGCGCACGGCCACTGGGAGGACAAACCCTGGACCGTGTGACACAGAACTCGTGGGCAGGCTGGGCAGAAGCACCAGGCCCGGGAGGCACCTGTCATGCTATTCTGCTTACGTGAGACTCAAGCACAGTGACAAACAAGTGATACGACAGGAGTCAGAACAGTGGCTACTTCAGGGCCTCCCTGGAGGGGCAACGGGTTGTAGCACTATGAAGCTATCCGCAGCCACTGCAGCACGAGTTCGTCAGGCCAGGGAGCTTCCCACATGGCGCGGCAGACCTCTCCTGTCTTGCCCGCTGCTCCCCTCAGCAGTGTATTTCGGTCGATCTGCCTGTTCTGCTCCCTACTGTCTGGTGAACCTTTTCACCAACCCACACCTCTGGCCTGCACCCCAGCTTGTATGCATAAATAAATCTTTAAAAAAATTATATAAAAAAAATAAACAGCAAGGCTAAATGGGACCAAGGCAGGTCCACAAGTCAAGCATCGGGCCCGCCAGGTGCTAAGATGAAGGAGTGCCCTGGAACCGGAAAGGGTGCCCAGAGTGCACCCACTTGCCATAACAGGCCTGGCTCACAATAATGGCATTTCAGATGCAGACGGCCTCATGGACCACGTGACTCCTGAGCGGCAGAGCTGGGCCTGGCTCTGACACCAGGCCCAGGGCTCACTGGGCCACACTGCCTCACGCTTTCCCAGCTCCTACTGACCCAGAAGAGCTGGACCCTGCCAACCAACTTCATGCCCCCTCCCTACCAGTGGCTAGGAGTGGAGGAACTCTGAGGGACTCAGTTCTCCTAAAGCCACCCACTCCCTGCTCTAAATTCCAGCCCTGCCCAGGTTGCCCTCCCTCCCCCTCAAAAAAAGCCCCCTCCTGCTGCTTGGCATGGGTCCCACTCCCCTGCCACATCCTCTCCACTCTCCCCCCAACTCCTACACAATCCTTGTTCTAACCGTTTCCTGCAGTTCCCCATCTGATCAGTTTCTTAGGAAGGATAATTATCCACGGAGGGAGGAGGCGGAAAAATTCCCAGAGCCAAGAACACTGGGAAAAGCTTCACTGAGTCCATTCTCCACCTGCCGGGAGAGCCTTCACCCCAAACACATGCCGGCCAGGTCTGCCTCCCCCAACACCTCTGCAGTTCCCACACCTACAGGGGAACTCTGCCCGCTGCGCTGGATGAGGCCTGCCTGCTGGGTCCCCATCCGGGCCCAGGTCTCGTCCCGCTACATTCTAAGCAGCGGGGCCAGAAGGGGGGCCGTCTGCACCGGGGCCCACGCTGCATTGTGCTGCCTCCCTGGTCATTCCAGCCTGCCTTGTATTTTAGCTGTTTACATGTTTATCTCCCACACAAACCCATCAGCACGCAAGGGTGGCTGCCACCTCCCACACTGCCGTGCCTGGCGCGTAGTAGGTGTTCAGAGGCAAGATGAAGATGGGAGGCCCGGGGGCAACCGCTTCCCCCTGCAGAAGGAACGGGGGCTGTTCCACAGGAAACTGTGCAGAAAAGAAGGACCCGTTACACCATCACGAGAAAGCCACTGAACTAACCCCAGTGCTGCCGCCACCCACAGTGACCTGTGGCCAAGTCATTTCCGATTGGGCCTCCTGCTCCCTCCTCTGTGACTCGAGGGGGTTGGGCTGGGGCTGTTCACTGGACATAAGAAGCCCTCACCGCTAGGGGCGCCCTACAGCTCTGCGCCCCCAGGACTACATGGCTGCCAGCCGGATCAGGAATCAAGTCAGACCCCTTGATGCCCAGCCTTTGATCTGTTTTCTATTTACAGTCCCTGATCTAGGCTTGGTCTCTAGCATCCCTTCCAGCATCAAATGCTGGTTCTCTGGTTCTGGTCCTGCCCTTTCTGGGCCTGACAACTCCCCCAGGCCACGTGGGACCGTAGGGCTCGCTAGGGAACAGGCATGTCAGGGCCTGGCGCTGGGGGTGCCAGGCCTCCCACGTGACGGTCTGGTCTGGTGATCGCCTGCCTGCCGGCTGAGCTGGGCAGGAGGCGCGGGACTCCAGCAGAGCCCGGCACTCCTCTCAGCACCTGCCTTCCTCATGTGCCCTCATTCTTTCCTGCTGTGCTCCCGATCCTTCCTCCTGGGGAAAGGCTTTCCCAGCACAGAGCTCCCATCCCATTCTGGGCTGGCCAGAGGTGTCTAGAGCTTCCCTCTCGTTGTCTCCCAGGCCTGGGCCAAGCAGCTGGGGCCAGGGACCTGCTCTGCCAGAACCAACTTTCCATCTGGCCCCTGGGCCACTCTGCACATCCCTCCCAGGTCTGACCCTGTCACTGTACTCACAGTGCACAGCCCCTGACAGGGCCCGAGGCCCAGCGCAACCTGCCCTTGCTTCCTCTCCATTCCCACATCCCGCCTTCCCTCTTCCCGGCTCTCGGCTCCTCGGACACACCCTGCCCAGGCCCCGGCCTTGGGAAGCCAGGCTCCCTGTCACTGCTCAGCTTGAAAGCCATCTGCCTTGAGAGGCCTTTGCTGATCATCCAGGGGAGCCTGAATCCCTCATATTTACTCCTGTGGCCACTGACACTGTTGTGTCCACTGTCCAACACCCCATGCTGGCAGGGAGGCCCCAGCATCAGAAGCGTCCTCATCTTGCTCCTGACTGTGTCCCCCGCACCCAAAGAGAGTCTGACATGGGGGTGTCTGGAGGCGTGTTGCACACCAGACTGGTGGGCAGGGCGGGCTCTCCAAAGAAAGGTCTGCATGAGGGAGCTGGCCTGGGGGTGCAGGGGCTGGGAAAACCAAGTGTGACCACCACATGGACGACAGGCCTGCCAGGCTGCGTGTGTCTGAGGGACCCAGGAGGCTGGTAAAAGCGGGGAAGGGGAAAGAGCAGCAGGGCTGAAGCAGACAGAGGTGCAGGCCTTAACTCCTGGGTTTTATCCCAAGTTCATTGAGAGCAACTTCAAGGCTGTCAGTGGGGCAACACCGAGTGCTGGCACATTCTAATGATGCCTCTGCGTGCCCTGAGAGAACAGACCACAGGTAGGCGGGAGCGGAGCCTGGGGATGGTTCCGGTCACGGAGTCCCAGGTTAGAGGCTCATGGCTTGGACAGGGAGAGCAGAAGCAGAGACGGAGTGAAGGGCGAGCTCTGGATTCAGAGCTCTCCCCCGTGCTTTCTGCCAGCCTGAGAAGCCCTGGCGGAGGCACCCATGTGGCTGGAGTTCAAGGTGCTCAGGAACCGACCCAGCCCAGCCCACCAACGCAATCTTTTCTCCAACCCCCCAGTCCAGACTCCCCCCGGCTGGTTGGGCCTCCTCTCAGGTGCTCACTCACACCCACTTCTCAGAGCCTCAGCAGCCGGGACCCTAGACGAACCTGCCACCCCCGCTCTGCTGAGTGTCTCTGGAAGGCCACCTGCGCCATGGCCCCTGGTGCCTGTTCATCCCAGACGTGTCTCCCCGTCCCTGAGGCCTCAGGGCAGTGGCCCAGCCTTCATCAAGCTCTTAATTGGCCTTGGGTAAAGGCGGATGGGGTGACTGGCAACCCTCAGGTGACCCTGAGACAGGGATGAGGAGCAGAGTCCCCAGAAGATCAGGCTCCACTGAGAGCAGTTCCCACCTCATCGCCCACATGGCAGTGACACACTTGGTTAGAATTCACTGCCCTGTGGGGAGGGAGCCAGCTAGACAGGTGGGAGAAGTGTGTTTGGGGTGAGGTGGGCGGGGTGGAGAAAGCCAGACTGGGTTTCAGAAGTAAAGGCCAATGCACTCGCTTTCTCTGGCCTGCCTTACGCATGTCAGTGCCTTTCCCACCTCCTCCCTCCAAGGGAGCGGAATAAACTCCTACCCAGCCTCCAGGAGCCAGGAAGCCTTCCCCACTCCGCCCCCCACCCAACTCCTCCAGCCCACCCACAGCTGCGGCATTCACAGCGCATCACATGGGCCTGTTTACATGTGGGCCTCTCCCACGGGGCTGGGGTTATATTTATTCTTCTTTCCATCTTCAGCAAAGTGTTTATGAGGCACGAATCAATGTGGGTCCCCCACTCCCAACCGAGCTCACACACTTCAGCTCACGGTCTCTTCAGCACACCCACCACCAGCGCGGTGACACTCAGCCCCACCCTATGCCCTCCAGCCCACACACCTAAAATCAGCCCTGCCCTCACCTCCTCTCCCTTAGGATGCTTTAGGAATAGCGGCAACTCCCACTTCTGAAGCTCACAATGTTCGCAGGGCTTTCCAGACATTACCCCGCTGACTGGGGAAACTGAGGCTTGGACCATGTGATGCAGCAAAGATGTGGCAGAGCCTTCTGCCCTGAGCACCGGCACAGTTCCCCTGGCACCTGATCACAGCAGGGCCTATTTTAAAAACCATCATCTGTTCTGCAAAATGTAGTGCTTTTATAGCTGCACATCAGGTTTTCACACAAAAACGTGCTTTGCTCCTTAAATGTTTGAAGCAATAAGGTCTGTTACTCCTACGAGGTGGTTAAAGGACTGCAAGGCGAGAAACAGCACAGCCCTTATAGTGGAGGGCCTGGGTCTGACTTCAGCTGCACCACAACGTGGCTGAGATAAGTCACTAACCTCTCTGTGCCTCAGTTTCTTCACTTGTAAAGAGGGAAATAACAGTATCTCCCTAGAAGGTTTCCTGATGTATGTTGGTCTAGCCACCTTAGGGGTGTCCTCATTGAAAGAAGAGCTATTATTTGTTGCCAGCCGCCACTCCCCTAAACACAGCACAGCACTGGAACACAATAGGGCATCAGTGAGTCTGGCTTACTGGGAGCTTCAAGAGAAAGAGAAGGCACGTGAGATTCCTCTTCCTCGTGATCCTGGAGGGGCTGCTGAGTGCCACCACTTATTGGGTGTTCACAAGGTGCCAAACTCTGTGCCATGCCTCCTGAACCCTCCTAAGATCTCTGCCAGGTATTACCCTGTGAGCCCCAAAATCAAGTTAGACTCAGAAGGGAAGCCCCTTGCCCAGTGTCACCGTGCTACGAAGTGGGGGAGCCAAGCTCGAGCCCAGGTCTGTCCGGCTGCAGAGCCTGTGTTCCTAACCATGCTGTTTCCACAGGGGAAAGCCCTGGGGTGCTCCAACCCAGAGCACCTGCCGCTGGCAGAGCTTCTAGCCGTGCCCAGGGAGACTGGTTTCACTCGTGCATCTTTTCTAAACCCAACCTATCTTCGAGGCCAACTTCAATGGTCCCTTCCACAAATCTTTCCCTAAATCATCCCGGGAGGGACAGTCCTTCTGCCTCCTGATTCCTCACGGAATTCCACCCGCACCTTGATTACACCCCAGTCACACATCGACATGGTATTTCTCAGGCCAGTCCTGGCTCCTCAAGAGAAGCAGTTCTGCATCTGTTCATCCCGCTGGCCAGGCAGGCCGGGAAGGGCAGGGCAGGGCTGCGGCTTCCCTCCCCCACCCAGCTGTAACCTGAGTCCTGGGCTGTGCTCAGCTAGGTGAGCCCTGCCCCATGCTGGCATCCTGCCTATCTGGTACGGCATCCAGATTCCTGCAGGTGCTGACCCAGTACCCGGGAGATAAAGATCCTCTAACTGGTTTGATGGCAAAGATGCTATAAAAAGCACAGTACCAGGTACAGACACTGAATGGTGATGGACTACAAAGGCCTGAGAAATTCAAAGGGTGAGGGCAGAAGGTGCTAGGCTGGCTCAGAGGTCGGAGTCCAGCACTTGGTTCTGCTGCAGGGGTGGGCCTCGGCCAAATGGCTTCCCTGCAGGAACAGCTTTCCAGGAGAGACCCGCTCTGACGGACCCTCCGCGGCTGGGCTGACAGGACAGAGGACAGTGGCCGATGCTCAGGCACCGACATGGAGCCCAATCCCACAGCTCCTCCTCTTGGTCAGGCTCTAGACCCTGGATAGTTCGGGGAGAGGGAGAGCTGCTCTGCCATTAATTCACTGTGGTTCTGGGCCATCCTCTCTGGGCACAAATGCAAGTGAGATAACTGGATCCTGTCCTCTTGGGCCTGGCACAGCCCATGGTAAGGTTCTTTCTACCTCTAACATTCTAAAGGGAGAATATTCTCTCCTTTTACTCCCAGAAGTAGGCTGAGAATGGGAGAGGGAGACACGGCCCAGGAAACAACAGATGCCAGTCGGGGCGCCCAGCACTGCCCCTCAAACCCCCTCCAGAGGCTTGCCCTTGATTCTGCCGCCTCAAAGGCAGTTGCTTCCCCTAACAGAGGCCCTAACCTGATTTACACCTTCCTTAGGTGTGAGCTGGGCTCACCATGGAAACCCAGCGGGGGGCAGGGGGCAAAAGGTACCCAGGATGGTCCCTGTGTCAGGGCAGAGGAAGTGCAGCAGCTGCCACAGTCCCCGGTACAGAAAAGTTTCTCTGGCTGAGTCCTCTGTGCTTCTCTCTTCCCAGGACACAGCTTACTCTGTCTGGGTCCATTACCCCTGCCTGGGGGTTCCACAGCCCCCCAGGTAAACCCAGCCATCCCAGGTTAAGTACCAAAACCAAAGGACAGAAGCTCGAAATCTTTTGAGGGTGGGGGTGGGTGCAGATCCCTCTGAGAACCTGTGGCTACTATGGGCCTTCCCCTCTGATAAAAACACACATCTGCAGATTATGGAGGCAGGAGTGTTCCATGGGTCCCCTGAATGACATCATAGTCTCAGGAAAAAATCTTAGAAACCTAGATCCTAGAAGAACAGTGGGTCCTCTGGCCCACCTCCCACCTAAGCCAGAATCCCTTCTTACAGCAAGTCCTTTTGAATGACGTTTCTCTTCTCCACCCGGCCCACCACCCAAGGCCACCCCCTTTTCAGGCAGCACCCCCTCGCGTCTCCTCTCACTGATCTTCCTGGTGCCCAGTCTGAGTCACACAATTTCCCACCTGTGCTTTCTCCCTTGTGTATTGTCTCGTTTCCCCAGCAAGAGAGGTGGCTCTCTGTGGGCCCATCCATTCAATCCCCAAGCCCTGAGCTAGAGTTGTGACCATGAAACCTTAAAATTCTGTGCTTTGAAGCCAGGGCTCAGTGACAGCACTAGCCCATCCCCCAGAGGGTGGGGCCGCAGAAATCCACCCCCCCCCCAGGGTCTCACAGTCTGCAGGGGGCCTCACCAGGGCAGGGCCTTCCCTAGCATGACTGCCTTTCCAGCTGGAAAGCCCCAAAGAGTCTTTAAAAGAACTGAAGTTGACAGACTGTGACATGAAGGCCCGGAAGGCAAAATAACGTACTACAGGCCGATACTAGGCCCGGGTCCCTAATTCCCAGCCTAGAGCTTTCCCTTTACACAAATGGTTTTATGAAAGCTTAGGCTACTCCCTCACTCAGGGTCTGCACTGGGGCCTTCTGGAAGGTGCACAGGTTAACAGAGGTAACCTTCTAACCTCCGGGGGCGGGGGTATGTGACAGAGGTGAGGAGGGGAAGTTTGACTTTTTACCCAGACACCCACCACTCCGTACTGTTAGGTTTTATTTTTGTTAGTTTGTCTTTTAACCATGGACATGTTTTATTTATTTGTATTATAAAAATGAATCTGTCACAGAAGGGAGGTTCTGGCCCCAGTCCACCCCGAACACAGACATAAAAACAAAAAGAAGCCGTAAGTCAACCTGCCCAGGTATAACTATAAATTAACGAGATTGCCTTCTGCACGGTTTATGACCAACTGGTCTCATTAATTCACAGTCACAGTGCGGTTGATGGTTTGAGGGATCTTCCTAGGAAAAGCCTAATTCAATTAGGGCTCTGGGCAGCTCCCTGAGGAGGCTCTGGTATCTCGCTTTTACTTAACACAGACGGAGGGCATACCCAGGCTTTCCCAAAGCGACCCCACCCAGTCCAGAGAGAATGCCCCCACAGAGCCTCCATTAGAGCCAAGTTGGGAGGCGGGAGGGAAGGAGAGAGGGAGGGAGGGGGAGGCCAGGCAGCAGCTTACACCCAGGCTGGCACCTAAGCATCTCTGAGTGTTGCTTTCTAAGCTCAGTCCAGCTCCCTTTCAGTCTGGCCACTAGAATCTCCAACCCTGCTCTGCTCTCTCTCCTCCCTGAGCAAACGGGCTTCTTGTCTGCTCCAAAGGCTTCATCTGGACCCTATTTCTGTATCGAAGTCGGTCCTTGCTCATTCATTCCCCTCACTCTCTGCCAGGCACAGATAAGGAGGCAAAGGCCCTGTCCTCAAGGGGTTTACATTCCTGTGGGAATCCTGTACTAAGCACTGGTGCTCTCTGTCCTGCCTGCTTATCTAATACCTCTGCATCTTTCAAGACTAGCTCCAGTTCCACCTCCTTGGAGAAAAACCTTTCCTCACCATCCCTGGCCTCAGGGACTGCTCTCCCCTCTGAACTATGCCAGGAGTCAGCCCAGCCCTAATCTTGGTTCCACCACTTTCTGAGCTGACTGCATGCGCCTAGTGAGCAGGGCCTGGCTTTCACTCTTCTTGGCTCCTGGACAGACCACCGGCTGAATACCTGACGGCTGACCTGCCTCTTCTACCCCAGCTCGAACCGTAGAACTGGCTGCTCTCAGTCTGGCCAGCAGCAAAGACAGAGCCTTTGTAGGCGCTGTCTGACACCCCACTGTGATGCCAACCCTCCACCTTCAGGGGCCTGGTCTCAAACAGGCTGAGCACGATGGAAGGGCCAGTCTGGGCTGAGGGGAAAAGGGTCCCCAAGGGACAGAAAGGGTTAAAGGAACAAGTTCTCATCCTTAGCTGCACTCAGAGGTGCTCGTGGACACAGCTCTTCAGGGAAGAGCCTGCTGGGATAATTTGGGAAATTCCAGATTCTCAATAAATTGGTATTAGAACTCAGAGGTCAGGTCTGGCCTATTCTACCCCTAAACTGGTTGTGCAATTCACGTGAGCTATCGGGAGAAGAAAACGAAGTTAGCATGATCCCAGGGAAGGGGTAGGGCACTTACCCAGGCCCAATCCAAAACTTAGTTCAGTTAAAATTAGATTAGCCCATAAGAGTAAAAATACCCTCATATAATCACGGGTTGCCTTAAAGTATCAGTTGATGTTTATCGGCATCTAAAGAGACGGTCTGGCCCAGTGCGGTGTGTGCAGACAACCTCGGGGAGACATGTCTGACTCAGACGTTTGCAGGGGGGAGTGAGCGCTACGAAACGAGGCCCACACAGGCGATGGATGACTCAGGAATAAGCCAGGTCCTGCGTTTGCTGAGTGAGCCTTCTCTCCCACCAGGGGAGGGAAGGGGGGTTGTCGGGCAGAGGTGGGGGAAGGAGGCAAGCTGTGGGCAGGGTGGCGTTCCCACAGAGAGCTGGGCCCTCAGCTGTCTCCCTGCCCCTCCTGTGTTCTCAATGCCACCACTTCTGAGAAGAGCTTTTTGCTTCACCGTGGGACTTGGAGAAGGTCACGGCTTCCCCTCAAACCTTAGAAATGATCCACGGAGGGCAGCCAGGGCTTGACAGACTGAGATCTTTAAACCTTTCCTGTTCAAAATGACTGTGGGAAAAATAAACTGAGCCGAAAGGAAACCAGGGCATGATGATGGAAAGAGATATGGGCTCCAAAGTCACACAGATCTGGGTTTAAACCCCAGTGTTTTCTAACCCCACGAGTGCCTGCCACAGGCTCTGAAACAGGAGTTTAATAAATGGCAGCAAATGTAAGTAACAAATATTTAACATCCACAAATAAGGAAACGGGCTCAGACAAGTCGCGCTTTGTGCCTAAGGTCACACAGCTATGCAGGAAAGAGATACAACCGGATCTCAGATCTCCTGGCTTCTCCCCGGCCCAACCAACCCCCCATCTAGCAATCCACTTCTCTGCCTCTCCTTTCTGCTCCTGGAGAAATTCAAGGGTTTCATTAAGAAGTCAGACCTGAACTGACCTAGGTTCGAGACCAGCCAGCCCTTCAGCCCTTCCCTCCTCCTGGCGGAACTGCTGTTCCTCCTGATAAGAGTTCAGGTAACCAGTGTGGCTGTGTCTGGTTATGTACTCTCCTCAAAGGCCCTTTGGATCTCTAGCTCTCCATGGTCCTTGCAGTGACCCAGCACATCGGTCGGTAGGAAAGAGGATCGGACCTTGGGTTTAAAAGTCGAGGACCTGGTCCTTTGCCACTTACTTGCTAAGTGACTTGGGCATTGTCACAACTTGAAACTCAGTTTCCTTAGATGTTAAATGGGTACATTAATACCACCTGCTATTTGAATCCACAGGACCGTTGAGAAGATCAGAATTATATATTGCATATGCTAGTGCTTTGGAAACAAATTACAGTAGAGTGAGAATTACTACTAAAGAGAGCAGAATTACTACTAAATTCTGCTTACTTTACAGGGCAAAAGAAAGTTGGGCCACCTGCCCCCACCACAGAGGCTACCTCTCAGAAGACCCTGCTGGGCCCTGAAGGTAACCAAAAGCAACCCAGTCCCCGAGGCAGATCATTATCCCAAGGTTACCCACCCTGTGCTGGCTCCAGGAAACCACTCATTAACTGGCACTCCCCTGTGCAAGCAGAGAAGTTCGCTCTGGCCACACCACCGAGAGGGCACCAGCAAACAGATGGCAGGCAGGGCCACCAGCAAGGCTAAGTGTGGGACCAAGGTGCACCCCTGCAGATGCACAGGGAGGGGAACAGGCCCAAAGCTGTTACAGAACCTGCAGCTTTCCCAGGGCAGGGAGAAAGTTCCCACATGGACGTCTGGCAGCCCCTAGACAGAGTTTAAAATTCCCAATGGCAGGCGCAGGGAGCTGGGCACCTCCTCAGGACATCTGCAGGGGGTAGTGTGAAGGGCAGACCCCGCAGCTACTCCCCCGGAGGAGGCGATGCAAGTCTCAAACAGAAACACACTGCAATCTTTGAATTATTTCCTCATCTTCCAAACAGAGAGCTTTTATCTCAGATGATTTTAGAAGGGGATTAAATGAGATTATTTCTATAAAGGGCCTTCTACTACTCTGCAGACACTCTATAAGTGGTAATTCTTACTAAACACACACAGAGACTTGCCGACAGATGAGATGTCACAGGGCAGGCGAGGCCTACTGCCAAGGCTGCAGGTGAACAATAAGAGAAATGGGTTCGAGGGAGAAGTGAAAGCAACTTCTGGGGGCTGGGAAGATGGTCCTATGGGAGAGGACTCTGAACAGGCCCTGGAAGCTGCCCACAGAGTTGTGTGCTGCGTGGACATTCCCACACTCCATCTCTGCATCAGTCCTGGAAGAGGCAGACAGCTGACTGATGCGGCAAGTCAGGTTCAGAGAAGTAAGGCGCCTGGCCGGCGGTCACACAGGAATTGGGGGATAGGGGCAGAGGGCAGGCTTTGTGACCTAGTCTTTCTTTTCTACCAGAGCTGGCAGGGCTGGAGGGGGAGGGGATGAGAAAAAAGGTGGGCCTCATGGACACCTAGCTGAATGAAGTTCAGGCAAAATGGCCCACCAAGGTCTCCAAGTACCCTGGAGCGTCTGAAGAAACATGTCCCACCTGAAAGCTTCTGCCCAGTCCCCAGATTACCTCCCCCCACACACTGCCCTGCATTCAGTTAGCCATTTCTCCAAGAAGAAAAAGGTCATCTCTTTCTTTCAAGAGAGTCCCATCTGGGCTTCTCGAGATAGTTTCAAAGTGACCTTTAAGCTGTTCCTGTCTACTTTTGAGAAGGGGGAGAGGCAAGCCAGTCTTATTTTCACAGGAAACCGGTGGCCGGTCTGACAGGCATGCACGTCCAGGGGATAATGATCCCCTACTCGGACTTGTTCTAGGGGAGAAATGGCAGGACACGCCTTGCACAGACCAAAGCAAAACAAAACAACCATAAGATGTAAGGGACAAAGGGAGGCTTTTTTGTCCCTGGTCAGGAGACAAGATGAATACCTGCTTTATGGGCTCCCAGGCCTCTGCCAGGAGGTTCCAGGTCAGAGATATGGGTAAACAAGCGCAGGGGCTGCCAGGGGGTGCGCTGGGTTACAGAGAGGGCCTGCCCTTGTAACAGGCATTCGACTGACACGCAGGTGAACTGGGGACAAAGCAGAACTCACACAGGGCCCAAACCACAAAGTGGGGAGTGGACATCACCTAAGGCTCAGAGACCTCATAGCTCTCCTGAGTGTCTAACCCCCTCACGCTGCTAGCTCCTCCGTGCCCAGAAAAAAGCAAGAATCTCTGACTGTCAGAGAGAGGGAAAAGGCCCAGACCTACCTACTGCCACCCACTGAGTCAGTCTGAAGAGAACCCAGAGGTGTTCTAGAACTTCAGCTCTAGCCCTGCCCTCCCTCCCCCCCACCAGAGCACCTACTTGAGGCTCTGCTCAATGAAAGGGAAGGGAACTGAGCACAGCACTCTATTCTGAAAGGAGGGGTACTTGGCAAGGGAAGCAGCTGCCAGAGATGACAGAATGAGGCCTCTGACATAGCTCCCACCCACGCTGGGCACTGAGAGAACAGGCTAAACCCCAAAATGAACTCCCTACTGCTTGAGTATCTGACACTGCAGAGGGAGCACGGCAGCAGCCCCCCAACTCTATCTCCTAAGTCAGTTGGTGCCATTTCCTCTCACCCCCTCCCAACCCCCCTCCACCCCCAGGAGCAGCCTGGAGGCAGTTTCAGTGGAAGGAAGAATACATTCACAAGCCCTGAAACCTTAAGGAAGGACAGCCAGTGCAGCCTGGGGTTGAGACATCTGTAATCCTCCAGCCTCAGAGAGAGACTGTGGGAGGCGGAGGCAGGGATGCGTTGCCGGAGGCGGTTAAAATACCAACAGGGGCAGCTACCACTTATGAGTGCTCCCTGTAGTACAAAGTCAGCTTTCCGTGCTCTCATTCATGTCACCTCACCTCAGCAGCACTGCCGTTACTTAGCATTATTTCTCCCATTTCGTATATGAGGAAACTGAGGCTCAGAGAGGGTGAGTGGCTGCATGATAGAAAGCTGACCGAAACTCAGTCCTATACTGCAAAGGTAAGGGGGGAAATGGGTTTTCACTTTCGCTTCCTGAGCAAGGACCTTGAGATCTTCGGGTTTCTTTTCCCTCTACTCCCTTCCCCAGGATGGCCAGATTGAGGGCTCCTTTGTTTTCAGAGGCAGAAAAATGTTTTTCCAAGCCAGAGATAGACTTGGAACATCATATCCTCATTTTACGATGGGAAAACTGAGGGGCAAGGCTGAGTGACTTGCCAGAGTTACCCAAGTCAGTGGAATGGCAGAAATGTCAGCCTTGGAATGGACCACAACAATCAATTGACAGATGGAGAGGTTAAGACTGGCTCAAGGTCATAGAGGGTAGTGGGATGAGAAGCCAAGTTTCCTAACTTAGCCTAGAATGACACACTTGCTATGGCACCATCTCACCCTCCGGATGCCCAGGGTCCTGGGCACAGGTTCTGGTGGGAACAAAGCAGTCCAAGTCTGACCCACTTAGGGGTCAAACTCTTGATTGTCCAGAGGAGGGTCTCTGGAGTCATGCTGTCATCCCACTAGAAGGCACTAAAACCTGCAGTGTGTACCCCAGCCCCCAGTGTCCTAATGCCAGGTGTGCTGGGAGGTGAGGAGGCTGGAGAGAGCAGGGCAATTTATAGACAGTGCTGTGAGGTCTCTTCCTGGTCTCACACAGGCAAATGACACATCATGATCACTTATAACAAATTAAGCTTCTTACAACAAAGTAAGACACACGGTTTCATGACTCAACTGATAGGGTCAAATTTAAGAGATTCTTGTCAGTTTTGTAGATGGGCGAGACCTGCAGAAAAAGGCCCCAGCTTTTCAAGGTCATGTATTTATCAGAATCAGTGCACACTGCTCCCCAGTCCTTGATTTTTTCCGGGAAGATGGTTGCCATCGGGGTGCTGGTGCTGGTGGCCCAGCTTCATGTACAGGCCCTGTTACTGCCGTAGCACCAAAGCCCTACACCTGGAAGCCAGCTCCTGGACCTATCAAAACAGGCACCAGTGCTCTCCTGCAGCATGTTCCAGAGCCTGCCTCACACCAGCCTGGCATTACCACTCAGCTCCTGTGTGTCCTTGGGAAAACTGCAGGGCTTCCTGCCAAGAGTCACAAACTCCCAAAGTCCCAACCAGCAGAGTCCCAGGCCGTTATGCCTTCTACAGCTCAATTGGGGGCTAAAAAAAGCAAGGGCAGCTCTCAAAGCCCCCCTGGACACCACTTTCAGGGATTTCTGGGCTACATAGGCTCCTGTGAACACCATCAATCACCTACAGAGCATAATGCTGGGGCCTAGAAGGGAACCAAACCGCTGGAAGAGGACAACTTTTCTGTTTCCTTCTTCTAAAAAGAATGTTTCAAAGTATCTTCAGATCAGAACATCCAGAGCCCCTCTACTTGTCCCTCTCCACATGGCTGAGCAGTAGGCCACCTCCACTCTCTAGCCCAGACAGCACCTTGAGACATAGCTGGGTGCCAACCTGGAGGTGAGCTGGGGTCTGACCAAGTTTCAACCTTCGCAACTCCCCCTCCACCCTATAAACTGCCCCATAAACTGTATAGGGAATGGCATTCCTGGACCAGAAACTGACTCAGGGGTTTCCAACCAGCTTGTGCAGGCAAAGTTGTCAGGTAACATTCTGGGGATGAAGGAAGGTGAGAATATGGAGACCCCTCACGGTGCACCACACTTGTAAATCTCCAGTGCAGAGATCCCCAGTCAAACTTCTCAGACAACTGAGTAGATATACCACATCCTAGAACATCCTCCATGAAGCATGTAACTGCACTGGTTGCTGCTGACAAAGCCAACTGAACCACTTGCTGGAAGATCCTCCTCTCAGTCTCACACACATCTGGGGTCCTGGCTCCCCTGGAGGTCTAACCCAACCAGAAGCAATTTGCCAGGCCCAGAAACCTTGCTGAAGGTACTGAGCACCAAAACATCCCATGCTGTAACCCTGCTCTCTCCCACGCATGATGCTGGCTCCAATCTTGGGAGGCCACAGAGCTCAATTTTGGGAAGGACCAAAACGGCAGGATAGAGGCTGCCTATGTCACAGTTATCCAGACCCTGGTTCCTGGGAAGGCTCAAGCTGTAAGAGAGGAGCAAGAAGCTCACCAGTTTGGTGGTGGCAAAAGCACTGGAACAAACTAGACTTACCTATCTTCATGAGGCAGGCCAGCAGGATCCAGAGGGAGATCTCGAAGGGTCTGTGCACGCGTTCATAGTCGATGCCCAGAACTGGAAAGGCCTTTCGTGTCTTCATGTGGTGTTCAGTGACAGACCGGTTGACAGGGCGGCTCTCGGGGATGATATCCGGTGGGGCAGTGGTGACATCCCCAATGGAACGTTCCCGTGGTGGCTCTGAGCTTCGGATGGGGTTGGCAGTAGGGCTGGGCTGGAGGCCATGGCTCCTGAGGACAGGTAGCAGCCCCACCAAGGCTACCACCACCAGCAATGAAGGGAAGATTCTTGGTGGAGAGAGGCCACAGATGCCAGACCACAGAAGCATGGTGCCACTCCCTCAGACCCAAGGGCCTTGACCCTTAGCAAAATTAGAGTAAGACCTGGGACATAGGTAGCAAGGGGTCAGCAGGTGGAAGGAGACTGGACTAGTATTTAGGAAAAGTTCATGTTTCCGAGAGGTATCTTTGTGGAAGCAGTCCTCTGGGGAGACTGGCGTTGGAGGGAGGCTGAGTTCCCGATCCAGAACTCCAAGCCAAGGCAGAGGGACAAGGACCCAGGAAGGACCACCAGAGGAGACAAAAAGGTCTGGAACTCCAGGCCTGCGAAATGGGGAGGAGGAAGAGAAGGGACAGAGGAAGGGACAGGAGAGTTGGACTCCAGGCAAGGAAAAGGAAGAGGGAAGGCTGGGACCTTACGCTGAGAAAAGTGACTGAGGAACTGGGACTCGGCTAAGGGAAGGGGCAGGGAGCGTGAGCTAAAGGAAGGGAACCGAAGGAGGTGGGATCCACTCCGGTAAAGGGCAGAAGGGCCTGGAGGTCCAGACAGCCAGGAAGGAGTCAAGCCAGAAAGCGACCGGGAGCTTCCCCAGCCAGAGAAGGGCCGGGGTGCAGGCGCGCCGGGCTGAGATTCCGGGGAAATGGAGGGAGGCGGAAGGCGGAGGCAGGCGGCCTGGCGGGAGGGCACCTCGAGTCGGGCTGGGGAAGGCTCGTGGGGGACCGGCAGCAACACGCCCCTCCTTTCGGTCCTGCCGCGGCACTGCGCTCCGCCCCGGCCCTGCTTCAGTTCTTCCGCGTCCAGCTCCAGATATGTTGCTGACCTGGACCAAGCGCCGGCGGCGGCAGCAAACTGCTGCTTGGCGGCGCCCGGAGCTGCTATTTATAGGCACCAGCGAGCAGCCAGTGCAGCCGGATAGAGGGACCTGTCAGCGTCCTCGCCGCGCAGCGACCCCTATCGCCTACAGAAGGAAGTCTCGTGCAGGAAGAGGAGGAAGAGTCAGAAATGGCCAAAAGAAAAAGTAAGTCCCAAATTTACAGATTCTAACATGGGTAAATTGCTTTACAGTTTACAAAACGCCTTCACATCCACTTCCACAGTCTCATGAAGGCTTCCCCATAACATGGTGAAGGATATATTTTTACCTTACGTATTTAGTTGCCATATGACCTTGAGCAAATTACTTAACCTCTCTGTTCCACAGCTTTAGTCTGCACAATGAAGATGGTAGTAGTACCTGTATCAGAGGGATACTCTGATGACTAAATTAGATGATCTATGTAAAGTGTTTAGGAAGTGTCTACACATAGAATCGTTTTTGTGGTTCCAGCTTCTAAAATGAGGAAGTAGGTTATGCGCATTTCTTAGCTAATATGTAAATAATTGTATTCATTTGCTAGGACTGCTATACAAAGTACCACAAACAGAGAGACTCAAAGAACAGAAATGTTTTGTCTCATATTCTGGAGACTAGAGGTCTGAAATCAAGGTTTCCTCAGGGCTGGTTTCATCTAGATTTGTGGGGAGCATCTGTTCCAGGCTGCTCTCCTAGCTTCTGGTGGTTTGCCAATGATCTTTGTGTTCCTTAATTGTAGCTGCATACGTCCAATATTCACATGGGGATTTCCCTGTGTCTCCTTTTCTGGGTCCAAATTCCACTCCCCTCCCACCCCACCCCACCCCACTCCACCCCCTTTTTTTAAAATATATGTAAGGACTGGAGTCTAACTGGATTAAGAGCTGACCCTAATCTACTCAACTTAACTTGACCCTCTTTGACAACCCTTTTTCCAAATAAGGCCATGTTCACAATGTTCACACACCTTTTGGGAGGACACAGTCCAGCTTACAATAACAGTGAAAATGAGATTTAAATGGATAGTGTTGGTTGGAATTGGTAAGATTCAAGAGATATTGGCTGTACACTGGAACAGTTACCTGAGACCCACCTTCAGAGAATTGGATTCAGTTGTTCCAGAGTAGTACCCAGGCAGGGGCATCTTCTTTAAAACTCTGTCCTCAGCCTCTCCCGTCATCTAATGGACATCTAGGGTTGAAAACAATTGAAATTATTGAAATGCTGAAATGTTTTGCAGAAGAATAAATCAAGACCAAGAAAGTAAAAGCAACTAGTTCAAGATCATAAAATTTAAAGGGGTTCAGTCAGCTTAGCAAATAATTCCTGGACCTCTTGAAAAGGTTTTGTGCTGGGTTCTGACAACACAGAGATAAGACAGAGAGAGGAAGGAGGTGGTAGTGATTGGGAGGGGACTAAAGTGGGTGCCAACAAGGGCTTCTAGGTAGATGATAATGTATTTCTTTCCTGGGTGGTGGTTACAAAGGTTACACAGACATAGTTGCTTCATGACTCATCGAGTATTCATGATTTGTATGCTTTTCTTGAGATATGCTATCCATTCAGAGAAAGGCATATTAAAACGGTAATAGAGTGATGTGATAGTGACTGAAGGTGCCAACATTGAGCTGAACTCCCTGTACCTCACATTCTCCGGGCACAGATTCAACCACTTGGGAGATGACAGAAGAGCCTTCAGAGAAGTCCAAGAACTTTGTGTCACTTGGGAGCAGGTGAAAGGAGAACATCAGCTATAATGGAAGTAACCAAAGAGAGGAACAGCATGTAGGGAAAGGATCAGAATATTGCAATCATGCCTTCAGTCCTTTCTCATTCACAACCAAGTGCTCCAAGTTTATCAGTGATACAAGTCCTGGTGCATAGTGAAGTTTCCATGAACAGTAGGTATTACAGATTAAAAACAACAACAACAACAAAAAAAACTAAGACTAGGAGATATGAAGCCATTTAGCCAAGGTTGAGCTGTTAGGTAACAACCCAGGACATAGGTTAATGCCTGAATCAGTACTCTTTCAAAACACCACAGGTCCAGTGTAGAAAAAAGAAGAGAGGGGGTCCTCCCTGGTGGTGCAATGGGTTAAGTCTCAGTACTGTGAAGCTATCCGCAGCCACTGCAGCATGAGTTCGATACCCAGCCAGGGAACTGACTTATATGGCACAGCAGACCTCTCCTGCCTCGCCTGCTGCCCCCCTTAGGAGTGTGTTTCAGTCAGTCTGCCTGTTCTGCTCCCCACTCTGTCTCTGGTGAAACCTCTTACCACCCCACACCTCTGGCCTGCACCCCAGCTCTTGTATGCATAAATAAATATTAAGAAGAAGAAAGGGAAAAGGTAGGGCTAGTGGAAGGACTGTCCTTGGGTGGCGTGGGGACAGAACCCTGACACCAGAGTCCTTTCCAATCTTGAGGGCAATGTTCACTAGTGTGCTCTGATGCTCCCTCCTCTCTGATATACCTCATCCCAGTCCTCAGTGTGTCTTTGGGTGCCAGTCTGGGAGGTAGCAGATCCCACGAGCGTGAGGAAATGCCAGACCTGAGTTCCTCCACAGCCTAGGGAAGGCTATAACAATATGACAGTACCAGGGAAAAGCCCTTGGGAGGAGCTACCCAGGACAGTCTGTGGCCAAGAGCTAACCCAGCCTACACCACCTAATAGTTAAGTACAGGGACTGCCTAACGCAGGTAGCTAGGTTGTCTAAGTTCAAACCCCAGGCCCACCACTCACTGATTATAAGACTTTGGGTTGATCAATCAAACTCCCTATTCCACAGTTTCTTCCTCCATAACAGGGATGACTGTAATGCCAGTGTCGTGGGGCTGTTGGGAGGATGGCCAGTGTATAGGAGGCACTCAGAGCAGCTTCCAGCAAGATAGCGTTCCCATCATTATCTTTATTCACATGTATGGAGGCTCCCAGTGTAGACATTTGAAGTCAGGATGACACGGAGTTAGACACTCAGTCACAGAGGCACGTTGATAGGGTAGAAAGAAGACCCTCAGGTCTGCAAGGTTGTTCCTACCCCCAGATCACAGCACCTGCAGCATGCTAGGAATTCAATAATTTTAAAGTATGCTTCTGTGTATTATGCACATTGAAAGTGTGATCTTATTAATCAGGTCAAGTATGCATTAACATTTGTAATACTGTTTTAGCGAGTCCTCTTTTTCTAACCATTCTAGGCCCACACTTCTTGACTCAAACAGGCCATGCCTCTTCAGACCCTTCCCCCTGAAGGTCTAGGTCTAGGATAGCCTCAGGATGCCTGGGTCTTGGGTGGCAACCTTCCCGGTTTAACCACATCTGCCCCCCTGTCTATCTGCTCACTGAATTTTTTCATTAAAAGTGATGGGAATTTTATGGAATAGCCATGACATTGACAGATAGGTGGCACTAGGAAAGAATCTACCAGATCATTTACTAGCTGCACATCATGGGTAAGTCACATTTTGCTTCCGTCCCTTAGTTTATTCATGTGTGTAAAGGAGGGTGGATGGTAATACCTGTTTTGCAAGGTTATTGCAAGGATTAACTGGCCAATATATGTCAAGTTCAGTTTCTGGCGCTTAGTTGGCACTCAATAACAGTTCATTTCCTTCTTTCCTTCTTTATATAATACCATAACCCTGCAAGGCCATTTTCCTTCAACCTCCCCTTTGCTCACTCCACTTGAACTACACTACCTCCTTGCTAGTTCGCAAATGCCGCTAGCCTTATTTCTGCCTCAGGACTCTAGCATGTGCTGTTCCTTCCACCTAGAAACGCTTCCCCAAATACGCATTCAACTCACTCCTTCACATCCTTCAGCCTTTCCGCAAATCTCCCCCTGTGACGTGGCCTACTATGTAGTAACTCTATTTAATAGTGATGCTTTCCCTGCCCAACTGCTGCCACTACAAACCCACCCCAGTCCTCACTCTTCTTTTTTCCATAGCACTTTTCACCTTCACAACTAATTATATATGGCGCAATTTGCCTATTTATTTCATTTCTTGTTTACTGCCATCTCCCCACCTGAAAAAATGTGAGTTCCAGAAGGGCAGGAGAGCCTGACTGAATCAGTGAATGAATGAATAACAGAATGCCTTATTTGCACACGAGAAAACCAAGCCTCCAAGAGGAGATTCGTTTGTCTGAGGCCACAGAGCTGGGAAGAAGAGGTGTGGACCCAAGTCTGCCTGACCCTGAAATCCAATTTTTTATACTTCTCTAGGCTGGAATTCAGTGAGTTGTTTTACAGTTAATGTCATAATTTGTTCAATAAATATTTAGCACCTACTGTATGTAAGTCCCTATGCTTCCTGTAGTGGGAGACGTGGTAATGACATTGATAAACACCCATTGGTGGACTTGATGCTCTAATGTCCACTCACTGACTAGATGTCCCATAGGCACGTCCATCTCCAAGGCAGAAAATACCACCCCCATTTTCCTCTGAACTTGCTGCCACTCTGTATTCGCAGGTACTGATTGCCTGGCCCTGCGAGACAAGCTAGGGTCTCGTAGGCTGGAGCAAAGAACCCAGGGTTTTTTGTGTTTTTTTTTTAATATATATTTTTATTGTTATTTATATCTTCTACATTTTGTATTCCCCTTGGGTAACCCACCACCAATTCACCCGTCTTCCATCTCTGTGGAAGAACCCAGGGTTTTGAATGTTTATTAAGTATCCTCCAGAGATTTTGATGCAGAGGGTCCTGTCCACACATTTTTAAAAATTTTATAAATATTTGATATTTACTGTATGCTTTCATTTTTATGTGTATGGTACTTGTAATTATATACAAAAGGTAATGACTATCTTGGCCATTTTTTTTTAAGATTTAGTTTATTTAATTATGCGTATAAGAACTGGTATCTAGGTCAAAAGTGGGGGGTATGTGTGAGAGGACTCACCAGAGACAGAGTGGGGAGCAAAACAGGCAGATCCACTGAAATACACTGCTCAGGGGAGCAGCGGGTGAGGCAGGAGAGGTCTGCTGCGCCATGTGGGAAGTTCTCTGGCTGGGGATCGAACTCGTGCTGCAGTGGCTGCGGATAGCTTCATAGTGCTGAGACTTTAACCCCTGTGCCACCAGGGAGGCCCTATCTCGACCATTGTGTAACAAATTCTTTCTACTCCCCATCATTATACCCCAAAATGTCATACAAGTATTTGCACGGAAAGGTCAAGAGCCACTGTTGCAGAGGTGCTAGGCACCAGCCTAGCCCAGTACCATCTTCATGGTGCAAGAAACTGTTATCCCATCCCTGGGACACCTTAGTTCCTCCTCTTCTTGCCTTCTGCCAAGAAGGCCTTAGGGAAACTCTGCAGTCCACACTTTGGAAAACTCTGACCTGAACTCAGACTTTTCATTTCTCTTACTTTCAGTCCTCACATAGTTCTCAGGAAAAACTTTCTGAGTCACCCCGTTTTCACAGCATACCCCATCCTGAGATGGTGCTCAAAATTCTTCACAAATTCTGTCCCACAAACTATTTTCCTTCTAGTTATTTATAAGAAAAAATTTAAGTATAGAGGTAATCAACGAAACCCCCCCCCACCATGTTTTCAACTTTCTGAACTATCAGCTGTTACAGCTTATTATATTGCTCTCAATATTTTGTTTTGCTTTCAATGTCCTTTTACAGATAATCTGTTCTGTTTGGTGGAATTTTAAAGTCTCTTTGAACCATCAATGACATCCACCTCCATCATGAGTGTCCCTCAACTCCTATAGATGACAGGAACCCCCGTTGTGAGTGTCATGCGTTATTTGACACCTTACACACAGTTCATCTCCCGTTTTCTTCCAGCTACTGCCAAACACTTCAGCAAGCAAGTCATCCTGCCTGCATGGTTTCTGTGCTCCCAGTCTCTCAAATTGCCACCACCCTCCACACATACCCCCATCTCCTGTCCCTAAACTGCTCTTGTCAAAGTCACAAATGCCCTTTGTAGGGGAGGAAAAATCTCTTTCTCTCCCCAGCTTAGGATATCCAATCGGGACCCTAGAATTAGACTGGCCAAAGACAGGTGGATGAGAGAGAAACAAACAGAAGTTCACAAGTTCATGCATTACGTACCAGCGTAGCAGAGACTGAGTGACTATGGGTTTGGTTAAAACGTGGCAAAGGAACAATCAATGTTTAGCAAAGGGACAAGACAAAGACCCACCTCCAGGGGTGGCAAGGCACACATGCCGTAAGGGAATGCTAGGTAAAGCTAGTTGGTAATGTCTATCGTGTAGATTCCTCTGCTGCTTTTTCCAAGTTGATGAGGGTCTAAAGTCATCTCTAGCAAATACCTTTTGTCCTTCCTGGTAGAGATGGGAGGGACACCTGCTTTTGTGAAAATAGAGGGCAGCAGAGAGCTTTTCTTGTATCTGCTTGTAAATCGCCTTCAGCTCAAAATAATCCTTGTGCCAAAGTGACATGTTTGGGGTGGTGAGTTCTGACACCCTACACCTCCACGTTGCTCAATCAAAAGGTCACTCCTCAGGCCTCCTCCTTCTGTACTATCAGCAGCCGTCAATGTTTTCAATCGCTTGATCCTTCTTGGAACATTTTCTTGCATTAGCTTATAAGACTCCCCCTCTCTCCTGGGTTTCCTCCCCATTGCTGGCTTTTCTTTCGCTCTCTGCTCTTGACGATCCTCTTCCTTCTCAGCCACTACCTCTAAATATTGGGGCCCCCAGGGCTCAGTTCTCACCTTTACTCTGCTCTATGTCTATATTCATTTCTCTGATGATCTCTCTCTCTCGTGGTTTCAAATAACATCTGTGAGTAGATTCCAATCTCCTCTGTGCTAAGCTGGAGAGTACTACATCCACTGAACGATCCATCCATTGGTGGTTCAACAGAAGTCCAAACTCAACATGTCCAAAACAGAAATCCAAGCCTTCCCACCCCCTTCCCAAACCCGCTTCTCTCTGTCTTCTTCACCCAAAAAACAGTCACTCCATCTTCCCACTTATTCAGGCCCCAGATATGAGTCATCCTTGACTCCTTTCTTTCTTTCATGTCACTTCTTGGCAAATTCTGTCAATTCGATCGTCAATGTGTATCCAGAATTTAACCACTTAGTGCCGCCTTCACTGCTACTCACTCTCACCCAACTTACAACCATTATGCAGACGATGACAGCAGCCTCCAAGCAGTCCCCTCTCAACAGCCTCAACAAAGCAGCCAGAGGGATCCCTATAAAGCCTAAGATAGCTTAAGCCTATGAAGCCTAAGCTGTCACTCCCAAGGTTCCTCTTATGACTTACAAGGTGTCCCACCCAATCTAACCCCCAATTCTTGACCTTGTCTCCCACTCTTTCCCCTTACTCCCTCTCTTTCAGTCACACTGACTTCCTTGCTATTTTTCAAACACTCTAGGTCTAGTGCTTCTGTTGGGGGGAAAAGGGATGTCTGCAACAAACTCCACAGACAATTTTGTGGATTCCACCTCAGACCAAAAAGATCCAAGACACTAAGGGCTACTAATCCCTTAATTCCATCATCATCCTGAAGAGAGCATACTGGGAATTGAGGGGTGGAGTTAAGCAGACAGGTTAGCTATATAACCAGAGTTTTGGACCTTGGGGCTCTCTTGGCTTCTCACCGGGCTACAGCGTGCCATTGGGGGTTTCTCTTCGGATCTGGTAGGACATATTTGGAGATTTATCTCTCTCTCTCTCTTTCTCTTTTGTCTCTGAGTTACTAATTTTTTTTCTTTCCCTTTCTTTTTGTAAATAAACCTTTTATTGACCTTTTTGTGAGTGCCTGCAATTGTTCTCATTATAAGTCCTTTTTAAGTGCACTGGTGAGAACCCACAGTCAGGCACCCCATTGTATATTGGGGTTGCCCTGTAACACTTCCAGGATCTTTGACCATGCTGTTCCCTCTTCTGAAATGCTATAGCCCTAAATATCTGTGTGGTTTCCTCCTTCACTTCCTTGGGGTTGGGGGAGGGTCTTTGTTCAGATATTTGTCAGTGAGGTCTTCTCTGAACCCTGAACTCTTTATTTTTTCATTTTTTAAAAAAAGATTTCTTTATTTATGCATACGAGAGCTGGGGTGTAGGCCAGAGGTGTGGGTGTGTGTGTGAAAGGATTCATCAGAGATAGAGTGGGGAGCAGAACAGGTGGATTTGATAGCGGGCAGATGGGGCTTCAAAATCTGGGCAAAGGCAGTGCCCCAGTTGCTTACCAGTCACTATCTTGGTTCTGCACCTGCGCACACAATTGCAAGACTACTCAGACTTAGGGAGCAATAACAATGAGATTTATTTAACAAACAGGAAAAAGCAAAGAATTACTAAAGTCAACATATGGCCGTTTACCTTACTTAAAGCAATGTCTAGCCCAGAAAAGTAACAAAGGTGGTATCTTCCCGCCACTGCTGATGTGGAGCTCCTCTTACAAACAATAGGTCACATTTCCAAAATGGCATCTTTCTTTTTCTGTAGACGTGCAACAGCCAGAGTGTAGTCCAGGTTCCAACTTACGAGGATGACACAGAACACAACTGGAGATGCTCCCAAAACTGCCATGGTGCCCCAGCACAGCACCAGGCCAACAACACTGCAAGCAGCAACTACAGCAGCCAGACGGCCCATCAGACTGCACTCACGCATTTTAGGAAGGCGCCCGCTTCCGGCCTCTGTCTTCTTCCTTCAGCTTCAGTAAAGACAAAACTGGGAGCAGTTTCCATCGCTCGGCTACTTGCAAAGCCTCCAAAGTAGCTGGCCCCAACGTCACTGAAGATTCCAAAAATGCTCAATCCAAAACTCTATCCGGGAGATGCAAAACTTCTGGCGTCTGATTTCCAAACTCTCAATCTTGGCGGCTACATTTTCTGCCGCTTCTTTTCCTACATCATGGCCATTGCCACCTCTATGCCTTCAGCATGGCGACTGCTTCTTCTTTTCCTATATCATGGCTACTGCTTCCTCTATTCCTGCATCACGGTGACTGACTTCCCCTTCTCCTTCAGTCCCTTTTATTTCTCATCAGACTCTCCACCCCAAACTGCAAACTTAGCATTTTCCCTGGGGCTATTCATTCTCATCAGCAAACCCCTTCCAGGGGGCACCACCTTTACCGGACTTTGGACTCAGCCCAGTTACAGATCTAATGAAGAACACTGCTGAGGGGAGCAGCAGGCGAGGCAAGAAAGGCAGGAGAGGTCTGCTGCGCCATGTGGGAATCTCCCTGGCTGGGGATCGAACTCATGCTGCAGTGACTACGGATAGCTTCATAGGCTGAGACTTAACCCCTTGCGCCACCAGGGAGGCCCTGAACCCTGAACTATTTAAAGTATGATACCCCACACCACACTCCCTCTTCCCTTTCCTTTTTTCTTTTTCTTCACAGCTCTTTCACTGTCCAACATACTACATATTTTTATTGCCTGTCTTGCCTTCAGTTGAGTATACCTCCTTGAAGGTAGGGATCGGAGGCAGGGAGCATAATGGTCAGTAAAACTGACTTGGAGTCAGACTACCTGAATTTGAATGCTGTCTCCACCACTGTCTAGCTGTGTGACCATAAGTAAGTCACTTCACTGCACCTCTGTGTCCTCATCTATTAAATGGAGAGACTAATAGAACCTGTATCATAAGGTTACTATGAGGATTAAGTGAGCTAACACATATAAAGTGCTTAGAATTATATCTGCTATATAGTAAATGCTACAAAAGTGTTTGCTATAATTATTTTTATTACAGAATGCTTGGCTCATAGCAAGTCTGTCCTATATAATTGCTAGCTAGTATTGTTCACTTCTGTATGCTCAGAATTGAGGCTAGCACTTGGCACTCAATAAGTCATACAAGAAGGATTTGTTAGAAGAATGAGTAAGGATATTTGTATACATAAATGACACATAGTATTTGGTGTGTCTTTTAAATTTTTATCAGTGACATCACAGATATCCTTCTTTGTCTACTTTTTTAGAAAAGATTTATTTATTTATGCATACAAGAGCTAGGGTGTAGGCCAAAAGTGGGGGGGGGGGAGGTAAGATGATTCACCAGAGACAGAGCAGGGAGCAGAACAGGTGAATCTATTGAAGTACACTGCTGAGGGGAACAGTGGGCGAGGCAGGAGAGGTCTGCTGTGCCATGTGGGAAGCTCCCTGGTGGGGGATCAAACTTGTGCTGCAGTGGCTGCGGATAGCTTCACAGTACTGAGACTTAACCTGTTGAACCACCAGAGCGGCCCTGTCTTTACTTTTTCACTCAATATTATATTTTAAATATCTAGTACAGGGTCTCCCCGGTGGCGCAGCGGTTTGGCGCTGCGCTGTGGAGCTGTCGGCCACGGGCGATGCTGGTTCGACGCCCGGCCAGGGAGAATCCCACATGGTGCGGCAGACCTCTCCTGCCTCGCCCGCTGCTCCCCTCAGCAGTGTATTTCTGACTGCCTGTTCTGCTCCCCGCTCTGTCTCTGGTGAACCTTCTCGCCGCCCCACGCCTCTGGCCTGTACCCCAGCTTGTATACATAAATAAATAAAAATTCTTTAAATAAATAAATATCTAGAACAGATTTCCTTCTTTCCCTTTGACTGCTTTGCAGTAAATAGTCCATCATATTAATATATATGAATTTTTATATCCGTTTTATTGAGAGACACTCCAGTCGTCCCAGTTTCCTGATACTGTGAGCAACGTTTCAAACACTTCAACACATACCTCTTAGGGCATGTGTCCTGGTGTGAGAATATACACAACTGTGAGTCTATGAGGGAGAACTCCTCTCCCTACACACTTGAAAATGGAATTTCTGGGTTTGTACATTCTCTGCTTTCCTAGACTAAATTGTCTTCCTAAAATGCCTTTGCTCTCCCACCTGCAAGTCTGAGACAGTCATTTTCACATTTTCCTCAGTACACCTTTGGGTCAGATATTTTTATTCTTTGCTCATTTGATGTGTAGAATTTTGTTAGTATCTCTTCATTTTTTTTTAAAGATTTGTTTTATTTATGCATACAAGAGCTGGGGTGTAGGTTAGAGGTGGGGGGGTTGGGGGATGAGAGGATTCACCAGAGACAGAGTGGGGTGCAAAACAGGAAAATTGACTGAAATACACTGCTGAGGGGAGCAGCAAGTGAAACAGGAGAGGTTTGCTGCACTATGTGGGAAGCTCCCTGGCAGAGGATCAAACTTGTGCTGCAGTGGCTACAGATAACTTCATAGTGCTGAGACTTAACCCCTTGTCCCACCAGGGAGGCCCCTCTTCATTTTTTAAAATAAACTTTTTACTTTGGAATATCTTGAGATGCACACAAAAGTTGCAAAGATAGTCAAAAGTGTTCCTGTATACTCCTCACTTAATTGCCCCTAATCTTACCATTTTAGGTTACCAGAGTAGATTTGCCAAAACTTAAGAAATCAACATTGGCATATTATTATGAATTAAATTCTGGACTTTATCCAGATTTCACATATGTCCTTTTTCTGTTCCAGGATCCAGCTAGGACACTGCATTACATTTAGTTTTCATGTTCCCTTAGTCTCCTCTGGTCTGACAGTGTCTCGGTTTTTCTTTGGTCCGCTGATCTTTATTGTCTCAAGGAGCATGGTTTTCTTTTGCAGAAGGTCTCTCAATTCACCTGATGTTTCCCTTCTCCCGAGACCAGGGTTCTGAGTTAGGGGAAGAACAGAACAGGGGTTGCCCCTCTGAGTGCCTCTTATCACGGACACCTGCTGCCCACGTGACCTAGGACTGGCGGTTCTCAGTCACTTGGTGAAGGTGCTGCTTCCAGGTTTATTCACTCTTTTTCTCTTTCCCACACTCTGGAAGTGTCATCTAACCATTTTACGTTGCATTTCCCTGCTGCTGGAAGTGCCTTGAGGGAGAGAGTCGCCTGTTCATGCCATTCGCCTGTGTTTCGACTTGTCTTTAGTTCTGACTGAGTTCTGGTGCTCCTTAGACTGCTGCCATCTCTTAGGGAATCATTCAGGATTTAATCTGGTTTATAATGCTATGTGTACATTTTCAGTTTGAATTTAATCATGTTTGCTTATTGTTTCTTTTATTCTCTGTGTTTTAACCACCCTTTGAACATCCGGCTGTGACTCAGCAGTCCCCGAGCAACCGTGGCTCTTGTGACTTTACTTGCATTGCCTCTTTGCCTCAAATGCCCTTTCACTGCCAGGCAAGCACCTACTTATCTCTAATGCCACAAATCAAATGGAACCTCCTCTGCAAAGCCCTTCCCAATTCCCCCAGGTGGAATTAGTTGGTTGCTGTTTCCAGTGTTCCCACAACTTGCCATGTCTGTGCTGACACATGTAGTCACTTCACTCCTTGCTTAAAGTAGTTGTCCATGCTCTCTCCCCTCTAAACAGTTACTACTGAAGGAGAGCGGACCCTCCCCCCATATAATTCATCTTTGTTTTCATTATGTTAAACTACACATAGTATGACATTTACTATCTTAACCATCTTTCAGCATGCAGTGTAGTGGTCTTAAATGCATTCACATTTTGTGCAGCCGTCACCAACATCCCTCCCCATAACTCTTTTCATCCTGTGAATCTGACACTATAGCCCCATTAAATAGTAAATCTCCTTTCTCCCCTCCCCCTAGCCCCAGGCAATCGCCATTAAATTTTATGACTTTATTTTGACCATTCTAGTACCTCAAATGAGTAGAATTACATAGTATTTATCTTTTTTTGACTGGCTTGCTGCACTTAGCTTAATATCCTCAAGGTTCTTCCATGTTGAGCATATTGCAGAATTTCCTTTGTAAGGCTGAATAATATTCCATTGTATGGAATATTCCATTCCATTATATGAGTACACCACATTTTGGCAATCTGTTCATCTGTTGATGGACACTTGGTTTGCTTCCATCGCATGGTGATTGTGAATAATACTGCTATGAATGTGGGTATATAAATGCCTCTTTGAGACCCTGCTTTTGTTACAGGGCAACCCCGATATACAATGGGGTGCCTGACTGTGGGTCCTCACCCGTGTGCTTAAAAAGGACTTATAATAAGAACAATTGCAGGCACTCACAAAAAGGTTAATAAAAGGGTTTATTTACAAAAGGAAGGGAAATTAAAAAAATGAATAACTCTGGGACAAAAGAGAAAGTGAGGGAGGGAGATAAATCTCCAAATACGTCCTACCAGATCCGAAGAACTGGAAACCCCAATGGCACGCTGTAGCCCGGTGAGAAGCAAGAGCCCCCCCAAGGTCAAAAGCCCTCGTTATATAGCCAACGTGTCTGCTTAACTCCACCCCTCAGTTTCCGGTGATCTTCTCTTCTGGATGATGATGGAATTCTGGGCTTAGTGGCCCCTAGTGTCTTGGACCGCCTGTGGAGTTTGTTGCAGACGTCCTTTTTCCCCCCAACACTTTCAATCTTTAGGGGATTGCTGTGTTACAGGGCGGGGAGAGGGACACCCCCGAAACCCCAGACCTGCCCTGTACTAAATGGGTTCAGCCATCCGCCGCATCAGTACAAAATATACAGGACCTTTTGTGGAAACCAGACTTTAATACAATTAGAAAAGACAGAGAAGAAAAAGAATATATTTTCTAAGTCAAGCACCCCATGTTATCCAACTCCTCGTGGGTACTAGTCCACCCAAACGGGATTGGCCCAAAGCAAGTCTCAAAAGCCTGCCACAAGTCTAGAACAGCTTATGGCAGGGATCCACACATAAGGGTCAGAAACAGCCAGACAATTCTGGGAGGAACCAAAATACCTTTCGGCAGGGACCCATCCAAAAGGGTCAGATACAATCAGACAATTCTGAGAGGAACAGAACAAAATCAAAACAAAAATCAACACAGCCATCGTTAACCTCCCCACGGGTCTCTCACCTACGTCTGTTTCAACCAGTCCAGGCCAGTGCAGCTTCTTTACAAGTCTCTCTGCTCCTTGGGCCTCTGCTGGCTTTCCATCCTTCTTCCATCTCCTGTCTTCTGTCTGTGTGTCTCCTCTGTGTGTGTCCTCTGTGAGTGTCTCAAGCTTCTCATATCCTGCTCAGCTCCACCCTACGTTGGGTGGGACAGGGAACCTGGGACACACCCCTTCTCCTGGGTACCACCCTGTTACAGCTGGACCCCCAAAATGGAATTGCTAGATCACATGGTAATTCTATTTTTGACTTTCCAATGCCTTCCATCCTGTTTTCCAGTGGATGCATAATTTTACAATCCCACCAACAGTGTATAAGGTATAGAGTCAAGTTTCACCAAATCCTCACCAATATTTGTTTTTTGGTGCTTTTTGATAGTAATCCCCCTAATGGGTGTGAGATAGCCATCTAATTCATCTTTGTAATTGAATATTGGGCAAGATTCTGTCGATGTTCATTGAATGAATGAATGAATGAATGAGTCTATAATCTGGTTCAATAGTCTTTGGATTTTGCTCCTTCTGTGCCCCTTAAAAGAAGTTTTTAAAACTTTATACCCTCTCTGTATTTGTGAAGATACCAACAGGAAAAAACTGGCACAATCAAGTTAGGACAATTCAAGGTCATACATAAAAAGGGACTACTTTAGAAGGTGTGGTTAGGGTGGAAAAAAAATCAAGGATCACACAGGAAGTTGGGTGGGGCAGCCACCAGACTATTACCACCCAAGGCCTAAAGGGACAATTCCCCTGCCTTGAGACAAGGAGGGTCAGGACTAGGGCCAGACCCAGAGGGATGGGAGCTTTGGGAATGGAGACTCTGACCTCATTCACTTTCCTTCCTTTGATTCCCCGTGGGACTGCCCTTTGGCCAGACCCAAGGTAAGGCCAGAAGACACAGAACCATTGGTGTCCCTCATCCAAGTTAGTCAACCAGGGGAAAGGTGGGGAGGAGGTGGGAGAATAGATCTGTAGGTCAACTTGCATGAAGTCTTGGCACATTTTCAAATTGACAACATGTTCATCTTAAATGTAAACCATTGCAAAGATTATACTTCCTATCATGTTGTCATTATTAATATTTTAAAACTGTTCCATCATCAGTTGAATGGAAGTACCATTGTCATTTGATACTATCACTCATTTCATGAAAATACCAGAACAAGCTCTACTTTAACAGACAGAAATGCTGCATTATTCTATTTTTCTTTTTGAGTAAATACATTTTGCTTCCTCTCACTAAATCCTAGGGTAATATAGTTTATGCTTGAAAGTCTATTTTTGATTCCCTATTTTATACTTGAACAGAACTTTATAAGATTGCAATTAAAATTTTCCTTTAATTTAAATAATTTTAAATTTCCTTTCACCCTATGGCTCCATATTTTTAAAATTTCTTTTGAAGTAGCACTAGTGTTATTACAATGTGAGCACACAATTAATGAAAGTAACAAAATATATCTTAATAAATAATTATTAAAGAGAAGATGATATTGGAAATGCATCTCTTAATGAAATAGATTTTTTCAATTAGTTCATATATTTATGGATCAGTATTACTTATCGCTGTAATGAGGCTGGGTTCAGCATCAATTTTACATCCATTTGTTATTTTTATAAATGGACTAGCCGAGAAACCATGTTCACATAAATAAGTAAATGAGCGTGGAATTTTGTTATAATAATGTCACTTAATTACTTGAAATCCTTCTGCGTTACAAGTCAAAATCACATAGTAATCTACCATCAAAAGTTATTTTTAATAACAACAAAATTAGAACCTCCTCCATTCATTATTGAAAGCAAAGGACGGCCTGACTTGCAAAATATCTTATTATCCATGCATTAGAGTCCTTCACCCTTGCTTAGTGTCCTGGAAGATTTCACCCCTGGGGGATTGCTTTGGATAAGAACCTGGATGGAGAAGCTTTTGTAAAATATGTGCAGAGAAGGTGGGAAAGGAGAAATGGACGCAGACTTCAACTGCTTTTCAGGTTGGGTAGGAGGATTTTGACAGAAGATATGGTAGAGAGAACATTCAGATGGAGCATATGAGATGAACAGAGGCTCAGAGACAAGAAAACCAAGGGCATATTCGGAGGAATAAGAGCGCTGGGGGAGTAGCTAAGTGTAGGTACTGACAAGGAGTGGAAGAAAGGCTGGAGACATACATCCTATACTCTCGAGGCTAAAATCACCTCAAAGGTCACCTAATCCAGCCTCCACTGCTCCCATCCCCACAGCCACTCAGATTAACTCAGTGCTCAGAGACACAGGAACTCACTCTTCGTAGAACATCCCGGCACAGTAGAACTATAACGTGAGTCACGTATACAATTTTAAATTTTCTAGTAATGAGACAGCCTAGTAAAAGAAATTGGGAGCTAGTAAGATGAGTGGCCCAAATCCTGTTTGGACAGGTGGACTGACTAAATCATGGATTGGCAAGCCCTGTCCAAGCAATTTGGCCCTCCGCTCTGACCGTGATAGACAAAATACATTAGATCCTAACTAATGACTATTTCACAATCTCCTGGAGGGAGAAGGTTGAAGCCCGAGCCCGCACGTACAGTTGGGCACCCACTGCTGCATGCCCAGGCGTAGCCCAGCCCAGAACAAGCTGTGACGCTGCTCTCCACTGCCTACCTCATGAACCTACCCTCTGAATACCTCCAAACCCCCTTCGAAGAAGCAGGCTAATTCTCCTTTCCTGCACTGGCTCCCTCATACAAGAGCCTCTCTAAGGAGGCCTTGTCTGGTTCCACCACACCGAGCACAGTCTAGTGAATTCTTTCCCTTGATGGAAAAGGACCCACTCTTTTGGGTGGGGCCCTGTTATAGCAATGATCAAAAAACTTGAAGAAATGGGTAGAATTAATTTTAGTAATGTTTTCTTTGCTCAACCTATCCAAAATATCCTTTCAACATGAAATCAATATAGAAAACAGTGAGTGAGATCTTTTACATCCTGTTTTTGCAATAAATCATCTCAATCTAGAGCAGACACATTTCTTGCGCTCAGTGGCCCCATGTGGCTGGTGAGCGAAGAATGGGTCTAGAGGGAACCCATGATGTCCTCACACCACTCTGTGGTTAGAAAGTCTCCCCCTGGGTGGTAGAATGATGCTGGCTGGTTTCTTCTTTAAACTTTGTTTCCTGCTTGTTTATGATGAACATGTATTAAGACAGCATCAGGATAGGAATAAGTACTAGGTGCCATGTGTGCTGCTCTGAAGGGCTCCCCATCCTGGCCTTGAGGGTTTCAGGAGTACAATACAAAAGGATGAGCATAACTGATGCTAAAAACAGCTTTGACTATGTTCAGTTTATAATTATTCCTTAAACGTACGTGTATACTTGATGTACTCTTCTGTATATATGATCTATTTCACAATTTAAAAACAGGTCTAGTCCCCAGTAGCAACAAGCAGTGACCCAGCATCCAGATATGGGCTTCAAAAACCACTCTTTTTTTAAAAAAAGATTTATTTATTTATGCATACAAGCTGTGGTACAGGCCAGAGGCATAGGGCAGCAAGAGGGGTCACCAGAGACAGAGTGGGGAGCAGCACAGGCAGATGAATGGAAATACACTGCTGAGGAGAGCAGCAGAGAGGTCTGCTGTGCCATGTGGGAATCTCGACAGCTCCACGGTGCAGGGCTCAACCACTGCGCCACCAGAGAGGCCCCAAAAACCACTCTTATAACAGGAGCCAAGGATCTTTGGACTGATTCTAGGGCTGGGGCGGAGAGAAGACAAGGTAAGCCCAGAGGATCTTGGAAGTGCTCTAAAAAAACGAAAGGATGGTGTGGTAATGGGACCAGGCATCAGCCTGAGTTCCCAATAGCAAACTGGGACAATTTGAGCACCAAAATAAATAATATGCATTGGATTATAAACCCAAAGTGTAAAATAAATATACAAGAGTCCATATTGAAATAAAGAAGAGGGAGAGGGCCTCCCTGGTGGCGCAGCGGTTAAGAGCTGCGCTGTGGAACAGTCTGCGGCGGCGAGGCGAGTTTTGTAACAGGGTGGTCCCCAGGAGAAAGGGTGTGTCCCAGGTTCCCTATCCCACCCAAGGTAGGGTGGAACTGAGCAGTATATAAGAAGCTTGAGAACACACACACAGAGGACACACACAGAGGAGACATAACACACAGACAGAAGACAGGAGGAGACAGAAGAATGGAAAGCCAGAAGAAGCCCAAGGAGCAGAGAGACTTGTAAAGAAGCTGCACTGGGCTGGACTGATTGAAATAGATGTGGGTGAGAGACGTGGGGACGTTAAAGATGGCTGTGTTGATTTTGGTTTTGATTATGTTCTGTTCTACTCAGAATTGTCTGACTGTTTCTGACCCTTTTGTATGGGTCTCTGCCGAAAGGTACTTTGGTTCCTCCCAGAATTGTCTGGCTGTTCCTGACCCTTGTGTGTGGGTCCCTGCCAAAAGCTGTTCTAGACTTGTGGCAGGCTTTCGAGACTTGCTTTGGGCCAATCCCGTTTGGGTGGACTTGTGCCCACGAGGAGTTGGTTAACATTGGGTGCTTGACTTAGAAAATAATATTCTTTTTCTTCTCTGTCCTTTCTAATTGTATTAAAGTCTGTTTCCACTTAAGGTCCTGTATGTTTTGTATTGATGCGGCGGATGGCAGAACCCATTTAGACCAGGGCAGGTCTGGGGTTTCCGGGGTGCCCCCTCCCTGCCCTGTAACAGTTTGATGCCAGGCCAGGGAGAGTCCCACATGGTGTGGCAGAATTCTCCTGCCTCGCCCGCTGCTCTCCTCAGCAGTGTACTTCAGTTGATCTGCCTGTTCTGCTTCCTACTCTGTCTCTGGTGAACCCTCTCGCCGCCCCACGCATCTAGCCTGTACCCCAGCTTGTATGCATAAATAAATCTAAGGAAAAAAATGGGAGGAGAAATATTCCTTAAAGAAGCATGCCAAATAATTTATGTTGATCTCCCCCACCCCTTCCAGAATGTAGAAATTCATCTTACTCTCTACCACTGGTTTATAGGTTGGATTTAGTGACCATTTTTGCAAGTTTTCTATAAAATTATTCCAAAGGAAAAGCTTATGAATATGTGTGGGTAGGTATGAAACCGGGCTAGAAAAACATCCACAAAAGAAGGGAGTTCCAGCTTATTCCAAGCTGAGACCTCTGGTCATTGCCAGGAGCATAGAGGAGTGGGGAGAGTAGCCCACCCAACTGAAATAGTAGGTGGGGTCCAGGTTAAACCCTTGGAACTTTATCCTGTGTCAGTGGGAACCACTGAAGGCTATTGAGCCAGGGTGTCGCTGATTACTTAGTGACTCAGTCAAGGTCAAACAGTTCAGCTTCCAGTGGGCCCCAACAGCCTTCCCCTCCCATGGTGCCTTCCTTCCATCTGCCTTTCCTTCTTTGCCTGCAGAGACCAAGTTCTAACATGAATCTAAGTCACCAGCACAGAGATGACCCCCTCCGCTGTCTTTCTCCCAACCCTGCCTCTCCTATCCTCTCCTATCCTGGTTCAGAGACTTCTGAGCCCTGACATTTAGAATCCCAACAGGCCAGCTGATAAAGCCCTTTCAACCCACCCAACCCAGAGAGGGAGTTGAAGGGTAGAGCCTGCCTCCCAGGCAGGGAGTTGAAGGGTAGAGCCTTATGTAAAAACCAACTAGCTCCAAGGCAAGTCTTCTTCCACCACACCCATTGGCTAACTCTAACTACTTCCGGGAATGAAATGAAACTGGCCCACCCGTGGGTAAGAGGGGCTTGGGGGCAGGAGGATGGGGCTTCAAAGTTGAATCTAAGCTATTGAGCCACCAGGAAAAGTGAACGTTGATGTCTTTTCTTCATCCACCCCCTGGGAACCACCGATATGCCTAGGTCAGGAGTTGGAGGGAGGAAAAGAGGAGAGAAGGGTGAAGACAATCTTGGGGTACACTTTATCTGCTGGTAGTAATGATGTCTATTTTTAGAGTCAATGGAGAACAGGGTCCTTGGGTTCACTCTGGGAAAGGTTTCACCAGAGCTCCCCTTTCAACAGCTCGTGGCGAGTTTCTCAGGCAAGTTTCTCCACTGTTGCGGAAGGTGACGGGGAAAGACCAAGCGGCACTCAAGGACACGGTGAGCACACAAAAATTTATTTACACCGGTGAGCCCAGGAGAAACCAGTGGGTCCAGGAGAGGATCACCTCTAAAAGCCTGGGCCCTGAATAAAGAAAGCAGGGGGGTTTTATACAAGGCAGTTTCCATGTGACTTTTTGGTGGGTTCAGGGAAGGGAAACTCTAAGAGAGGGGTCTGTTCACAGGCATGGGTGATTGACAAGCTGGGGTCTTGTCACTCTTGTCCTTGGTAAGCACTGCTAGCCAAGGCTTTCCTGTTTGTTAAACTTCCCTGGCTCAGGAACACTCCCTTTTACCTGGGGGCCATCCTGTTATACCACGAGACAGAGACGTTAATTATATTTGAATAACAGGCTTATTAGGGGGAGACAGAAGAATAAAGAATGTTTGCATAGACACAAGTGGGCAGGAGGAGCTGCCCAGAATTAACACAAGAGAGGCCCGCATGGTGGCAGGCAGGCAGCCATGAGAGCTGACTCTGCTGAGGGAGATCAGGGAAGAGAAGTCCCTGCGTGGTACAGGTCACGGGCATGCTGCCCTGCAGAGGGACAGAGTTGGTGAAAAGGGGCACCTGCATAGTCACAGGCGGGCAGAAGGAGTGCTGCCTCGTGTCACTACAGAGATGGTACTGACAGAGTTCTCTCTTTGGGAGGGGCTCACACCTTCCAGGAGTGACTTGTTTGTTGTTGATTATGATAATTACGTAGGATTTGAAAGGGGCCAAAGATTCTACAATGGCCCTTGATCTCCATATCTCACCTTCACTCCCTATAGCATCTTGATTCCTGCTTGAAGTGATTATGTTGATCCTTTCTACCCACCCCCTCCTCCAGCTCTTGGCTTTGTGTGAGCCAGGTTCTAGTCTTGTGATGCCTCCTTTAGGTTTTCTGTTCTTTTCCTCCATCAGCTCCATGGAAAAAGAAGACAAAAGGCTAACATGAGGAGCAACCTATCGTGTGCCGGTAGTGTATGCATAACTCCCTTTGGTCCTCACAGTCACTCTGTTTTAACATACCCATTTTATAGATGAGAAAGCTGAGCCATAGAGAAGGTAAGTGACAAGCCCAAGGTTATTCGACAGGTAAGTAGCACAGCTGAGAGAGAACAAAACCAGTCCAAGTTGTTAAAAGCATGGGTTTGGAAATGACCTTGGGGAGTTTCATCTCTCAGGGGAGGAGGAAATGGTTTTATGGCAAAATCCAAATTTCTTACATAATATCCAGTCCTTGTTTCTTTGTTTTTTTTTTTAAGATTTATTTTTGCATACAAGCTGGGGTGCAGGCTAGAGGTGTGAGGTGGTGAGAGGGTTCACCAGAGACAGAGTGGGGAGCAGAACAGGCAGATCAACTGAAGTACACTCCTGAGGGGAGCAGTGGGCGAGCCCGGAGAGGTCTGCTGCGCCATGTGGGAATCTCCCTGGCCGGGCATCAAACTCACGCCACAGCCACTGACAGCTCCACAGCACTGTGCTTAACCCGTTGTGCCACCAGGGAGGCCCCGGTCTTTATTTCTGATCTGACCTCTTACTGTTACAGGGCAGGGAGAGGGGCACCCCAGTACCCCAAACCTGCCCAGACTAAATGTTACAGGGCAACCCCAATATACAATGGGGTGCCTGACTGGGTTCTCACCCATGCGCTTTAAAAGGATTTATAATAAGAACAACTGCAGGCACTCACAGAAAGGTTAATAAAAGGTTTATTTACAAAAAGGAAGGGAAATAAAAAATCAATAACTCAGGGACAAAAGAGAAAAAGAGAGAGAGAGATAAATCTCCAAATACGTCCTACCAGATCCGAAGAGCTGGAAACCCCCAATGGCACGCTGTAGCCCGGCAAGAAGCCAAGAGACCCCCAAGGTCCAAAACCCTGGTTATATAGCCAACCTGTCTGCTTAACTCCACCCCTCAGTTCCCAGTAATCCTCTCCGGGATGATGATGGAATTAAGGGATTAGTAGCCCTTAGTGTCTTGGATCTCTTTAACCATAAACCTTCCTATGGAGTTTGTTGCAGACGTCCTTTTTCCCCCCAACATAAATAGGTTCTGCCATCTGCCTCATCAATACAAAACATATAGTGTAACAGGGTGGTCCCCAGGAAAAAGGGTGTGTCCCAGGTTCCCTATTCCACCCAAGGTAGGGTGGAACTGAGCAGGATATAAGAAGCTGGAGAAGAGACACAGAACACACACAAAGGAGACAGAATACACAGACAGAAGACAGGAGGAGACAGAAGAAGGTTGGAAAGCCAGAAGAGGCCCAAGGAGCAGAGAGATTTGTAAAGAAGCTGCACTGGCCTGGACTGATTGAGAGATGTGGGTGAGAGACCCGTGGGGAAGTTAACAATTGCTGTTTTGATTTTGCTCTGTTCCTCTCAGAATTGTCTGACTGTTTCTGACCCTTTTGCATGGGTCCCTGCTGAAAGGTATTTTGGTTCCTCCCACAATTGTTTGGGTGCTTCTGACCCTTATGTGTGGGTCCCTGCCAAAAGCTGTTTCAGACTTGTGGAGACTTGCTTTGGGCCAATCCCGTTTGGGTGGACTTTTACCCACAAGGAGTCGGATAACATTGGGTGCTTGACTTAGATGCTATAGTCTTTGTCTTCTCTGTCTTTTCTAATTGTATTAAAGTTTCTTTCCACAAAAGGTCCTATATGTTTTGCATTGATGCAGCGGATGGCTGAACCTATTTAGAACAGGGCAGCTCTGGGGTTTCGGGGGTGCCCCTCTCCCTGCCCTGTAACAATAGGACATTTTGTGGAAAGAAACTTCAGTTCCCAGTAATCCTCTCTTCCATGATGATGGCTTTAAGAGATTAGTAGCCCCTAGTGTCTTGATCTCTTTGATCTGAGGTGGGGTCCATAAACCTATCTGGAGTTTGTTGCAAACTTCCTTCCCCCCTCCCTCACCTCCCACCATTACCTCTAGAGTGGTCACATCATTCAGAGAATCTCACCTCAAAGCTCTCCTTTCTACCCAAAGGGTATCTCCTCTGTATTAATCCCTCACTTCTTTGGGGGCTGTGCTGAAAAATCTGAGAAGGCTGCCTTGAGTAACCCAAGGGCAGCCTCATTCACCCACATCCTCTTCCTCTGTCTTGTTTGTCTTCATAGCACCTGCCACATCTTGAGATTCACATTCTTATTTCTCTCATGATCATCTCGCTCCACCCACTAGAAGAGCAACCCCACGAGGACAATGACCTCTGCTGGGTCACTGCTGTATTCCTCGTGTCTGATTAGTATGGGAGATATTTGACCTCCATCAACTGCTAAGTCATTCTCTTCAGAGCCTCACTCATATGCTCTTCCTGCAGGGACTACTTGCCCCAGTCTTCCTCAGTCCAGAAATTGAGTCATGCATGTTGCGACTCTAGACTGAAACCAAAAGTCATTTCAATTCCTCCTCCTTTCTACTCAGTTTCCAATCAATTATCGACTTTACTCCATTCTGCCTCTTCTTTATCCTCTAAATCTGCTGTCTCCCAATCTCCACTATGCCCCTTCAACCTGACAGCCCTCCTCCCTTGCTTAGGTTACAATACCTGCCTCCTCAATCTCTCTGCCTCCAGTATGGATCCTGCCATTCAGTATCCACACTGTAATCAGAGTGGTTGGTCTAAAGTTCAAATCACCTAGATACATGTGTCATTGAATCCTTAATGGCCTGAAATAAAGTCCAAGATCTTAATGTGACTTATATGGCCCTGCTTGACTTTTGACCTTATTCTGCTCCTGCCTGGTTGAACTACCTCCAGGTCCCCAAATGTGCTCATGATATTTCTTTTATCTGGGAGCTCTAGCCAACTCCTATTTGTTGTTCAGGTCTCAGCCTGAACGCTGCTTCCTCCAGGAAGCCCTCCCTGATCTCTTCTGTTCCACTGAGTTAGGAATCATTAGTGTATAGAGCACATTCCGTTCACCTGGTCAGATCCACCCTTTTCCATGCATCCCCCATGAAAGTCGCTGCTTGAATAACCTCCATTGCTTCAAGTCCATCTCAAGTTCAGACCCCAAGAAACCTCTGGACAGTGATAACAAGTCTACCTCTAAGTCAGGATTCCCCCAGCTCAAGTCCCACCTTTACCACTTCCTAGTGTGACCTTGGGTATGTCACTTTGTGTGTGAGAGCCTCAGTTCCCTCTGTAAAATGGAGATGATAACATTAATATCCACTTCACAGTCGTTATAAGTAAATTACAGATGTTAAAGGACAGTGTAAACAATGAAGTGTTATACAGAAATGAGGATGATAATTATCTTTGCTGGCACTGTGTTCTTGCAGCACTCACAGGCCTTACACCTTATTTATACCTTAATTATGTACTTAATTATACCCTGCCACGAAGTCTCTGCCATGCTCTTGTGTGGTAGTCTGCTTTTTACAACCAGTACAGAAGCCAGTGCCTTCTACAGCTCTTCTGCATCTCCTAGAGTTCAGAGATTGGTGCCAAGCAAACAGAAGGTGTTTGTCATTAATGGTGATTGTAACCAGCGGCCATTAATTGATCACCTACTATGCACTAAGTACTTCACACATATTGTTTCTCTCAATTACTCAAGTTACAGGTATTTTTATCTTCATTATGCAAACTGAAGCATAAAACATTAACCTGGCCAAAGCCATAGCTGTTATGACCTTGGGGACAGGAATCTTGAGCATCTTTCTGGCACTGTTCCCAGGTTAATGTTGAAGGGCTCACGGCTTTCCACCCACTGCCTCTTCTCTTGGTCATTAACTGAGATATGACTTGAGAAAGAGGGAAAAATATCCAACTGGGGGCCTGGCAGAAGAGGTGGCTGTCACGCTGGGGACCAGACACAGGACAGGAGACTTTTAGGAGGTAAGTTAGACGTGGCTCCTCTGAGAACGCTATCACAAAGCCTTGGTCCTGTGGATGCAGGGAGAGGTGGTTGGGAAAAGCAATGTCAGCACTGAGCTGCTGCCCATGTTGATGTGAGGAGAGTAGAGCTGATGGGGAAATCACACAGTGAGTGGTCAACTGTTAGTTCCACTGTCCTTGACCAAGACTTTGATCCTGAAGGAGAGGCCGAGTTCACAGTGCACCACTAGGTGGCACTGTGTGAGGTGAGCACACAAATTACCCATTGAGAACCTTTCAACATGAAGAATTCAAAGGAATTTTTGAGTAAGCAAATGTAAACTCTTCCTAAATGCCTGCTTTTTCAGAAGTCATCCAGCTTTCTCAGTTTCACGGCTGAGCTAGTACCAGAGATCCAGGATTCTAAGCATCTTTAGTGCTCATCAAATTTGTTACAGGGCAGGGAGAGGGGCACCCCAGAACCCTCAGACCTGCCTACTCTAAATAGGTTCTGCCATCTGCCGCACCAATACGAAACATACAAGACCTTAAATGGAAACAAACTTTAATACAATCAGTGTACAATACAGAAGAGACAAAGAATATACTTTCTAAATCAAGCACTCAAAGTTACCCATCTCCTCGTGGGTAAAAGTCCACCCAAATGGGATTGACCCAAAGCAAGGCCCGAAAGCCTGCCATAAGTCTAAAAAACCTTTTGGCAGGGACCCATAACAAAGGGTTGGAAACAGCCAGACAACTCTGGGAGGAAAAGAGCAAAATATAAATCCATATGAATGTTACCATCGTTAACCTCCCCATGGGTCTCTCACCCACATCTGATTCAATCAGTGCAGGCCAGTGCAGCTTCTTTACGTGTCTCTCTGCTCCTTGGGCCTCTGCTGGCCTCCATCCTGCTTCCTTTCTTTTTCCGGCTCCTTTCTCTTGCCTTCTCCAGCTTCTTATCTCTCCTGTTCAGCTCCACCCTCCCTTGGGGGGGCAGGAACCCTGGAACACACCCTTTTTCCGGGGACCACCCTGTTACAAAATCACATCTAGATGCCTGTCTTAGTCAAATTTCTGACATTTTGCTGGGCTTCAGTCTTCCTGTCTATGGAATGCATCATTAGTCTAGACAGATCAAAATGATAACCACTAACTTTGTTTAAATTTAAATTGATTAAAATTGAACTAAAACTCAGTTCTCAGTCACACTAGGTGCAGTTCAGGTTCTCAGTATACAGTTGTGAATAGTGGTTCTTATACCAGGCAGTACAGATAGAGATCTTTTCAAGATCTGCAGATTCTTTAATAGACAGTGTTGTTTGGTAGTTCAGATTCTTCATGGACCCTCTGTGAGAATATTGGAGCAGTAGGATTAATTGCATAAGATTTCCTAGCTTGCAGTCTGAGTTTTTAACCAGATACAAGCACTGGGGGGAAACAGAAGAGAATAAACTGGATAAACGCCTTCCTTCACGGAACTGACATTCCAGTGGGCCTAAGGTATGGAGTCCAAAAACCACAGCTCCTTCAATCAAGTTACCTTAGAACTGTGTGTCTTAAATTTTAATGCGTATAAACATCTTGTTAAAACGCAGTTTCTGATTCAGTCGGTCTGGGGTGGAACCTATGAATCAGCATTTCTAATAGTCTCCTTGGTGATGCCAATGTTGCAGGTCGCCAAGCACACTTTAAATAGCAGGAATTTAGGGAATTGTGGCAAGGTAAAGTGGGTGTGTGTGAGTCGACAACAACAAAATGATTTTATACTGTGGATCTTTCTGGGGGGTTCTGGATGCACACCCCATTGCTGGGTAGCCATTGATGCGGCGGATGGCAGAACCTGTTTAGAGCGGGCAGGTTTGGGGATTCTGGGGTGCCACTCTCCCTGCCCTGTAACAAATAGAAGTCCTTTACGGATAATTAGCAGCTATTTTCTCTACCCTGTGACTTGTTTCCTCATTGTTTTCATAGTATCTTTTGAAAAACAGAAGTTCTTGATTTTGATGAAATCCAGTTTGTCAATGTTTTCTGTTATGGATCACACTCTTGTCATATCTAAGAAATCTTTGCCTGCGTCGTTTACAAAACTTTTCTCATCCATCTTCTATGACAAAACTACAAGTTTTTAGTTTTAGATATTACATTTAAGTTTATGATCCACTTTGATTTGATTCTTACATATGGATCAGGATTCATATTTTTGGATATGGAAATTCAGTTGTCCCAGATCATTGGTTGAAATGACAAGGAGCAAGCTCGCACCCGCCTTAGGGAGCTCGTGCAGTGTGTAAGGGCCTTCCTCATGGACGCTGCGTCCTCCTCGCCCTGGTTTCCCCTGGACAAAGGCCATCCCAGCCGTGGCCTGCGCTGAGCTAGCTCACAAATGTTAATACAGTGTTGTCATTATCACTCGATTCAAAATATTCTCTCGTTTCCTTTGTGACATCCAGTAACTATCTAGGGGTGCTTTGTCTTGTGTGTTTTGTGTGTATAGTGTCTTGATGAATGTTCCCAGTGCATTTGGACTGAATGTACATTTTGCTGTTGGTGGGTGAAATGCTGAAATGTTCTCGAAGTGTCAGTTAGGGCAAGTGTTAGTCTTCTGATGACTGAGAGAGGCATGTCGAAGTCTCCAGCTGTAATTGTGGGTCCTCTATTTCTCCTTCTGTTTTAGCCCTTTCTGTGTCATGCACTTGGAAGCACTATTGTCAGGAATATACACATGCAGGATTGTTGTGTCTTTCTGATAAATTAACCCCTTTATCATTGCTTATTGTCCCTCTTTATCCTTGGTAATACTGTGGTCAGATTCAATTTGTATCACAGTAGTATAGACATTCCTCTTTCTTCTGATTAGTGTCAGCACAGAAACACTAGAAAACAATATTGTTTTCAATTTCTTGACTTTTTTTTTACTTTTACCTATCTATGTCTTTATATTTCAGATGGGTTTATGGTAGACTGAAAACAGTTGGGTCTTACTTCCTTAATCCAATCTGACAGTCTGCTTTTCAACTAGGGTGTTGAGATAATTTTTTAATGTGATTTTTGATATGGTTGGATTTAAACTGTCTTACCACTTGTTTGCTACTTGTCCAATCTGTTCTGTGTTCCTCTTTCCTGCTTTCCTTTGTATTGAGGATTTTTGATGATTCTGTTTATCTCCATGATAGGTTTTATTAATTATACCTCTTTTAAAATTTTGGTGATTACCCCAGGATCAGTATGGATACCTACACCTATATACCTATGTATTTATATACCTATATTTCTATATGTATATCTATTTAACTCATCACAGGCTACTTTCAAATAATATGCCTTTCCCACATAATGTAAGAACCTTACGACAATATGCTTCCTCCCTACCACCTTTTGTACTTAGTGATGCATTTTACTTTTATTTTATTTTATTTTATTTTATTTTTTTTTTTTTTAGATTTTTTTACTTATACATACAAGCTGGGGTTACAGGCCAGAGGTGTGGGGCAGCGAGAGGGTTCACCAGAGACAGAGTGGGGAGCAGAACAGGCAGATCAGAAATATACTGCTGAGGGGAGCAGCGGGCGAGGCAGGAGAGGTCTGCTGCACCATGTGGGATTCTCCCTGGCTGGGCGTCGAACTCGGATCGCTCGCTGCCGACAGCTCCACAGCGCAGCACTCAACCGCTGCACCACCAGGGAGGCCCGCATTTTACTTTTAAATATGTTTTACTTCTGCATACATTATAAGCCTCACACAATCAGTATTGAGAAATTTTGCTTTAGTCAGTCATTCTTTTTTTAGAGAAATTGGAAATAAAAATATCTTTTTATGTTTTTGCCATTTTCATTACCCTTGAATGTAGAGTAGTCTACTTGAGTAGATCTAAGTTCCTTCTGGTCTCACACTCTATTTTTTTTTCTTTTTAAAGATTTATTTATTTATGCATACAAGCTGGGGTACAGGCCAGAGGAGGGGGGCGGCAAGAGTGTTCACCAGAGACAGAGTGGGGAGCAGAACAGGCAGATCAAGGGAAATACACTGCTGAGGGGAGCAGCGGGCGAGGCAGGAGAGGTCTGCCGCACCATGGTCTCACACTCTTGCCTGCAGAACATCCCTTCCCTTTTCGCACAGTTCTGCTCACAATGGAGTTTCCCAGCTTTGTTGTTGCCCCTCCACTTTCAGCCACCCCTTCACACCCACTGCCGGGGGCAGGTTCTCTGTGCTTTTGCGCCTCCCTGTGGTGGTAGCCTGTTGTTGCTTGTCACTATGCCCTCTGCCTCAGGGTAGCAAGGGATGGGGTTTGTTTGTTTCTCTGTTATCCAGATCCCAGCTCAATGAGGCGGACTCCCACATCTGGGCCTGGGCTGGCACCTTCTGAGCGTTTCTGCTCCTTTTTCTTGAGGCCGCTATGTCCTTCCTATGTTCTTGCTTGCTCTGCAGTGTTAGTAGGCCTCAGCTTGGTGTTGCTGTACCATCCTGTTCCAGGATGGTTTCCTGACCCTCCTGGGCCTTGAGGGCCTTAGCTACTGCCTCCTCCGCTCTCCCCTCCCCAGCTGGTTGGGTCACTCGGTGGAGAGCGCTTTCCACACTCCCACTACCCAGGCAGATGGGCTTTATGTTACTCCTTCCTCACCAAAATAGATCTTTGTTGACAGATCCTGAGAGGATTCGCTTCCTCTACCATGAAGACTTAAGGCCTTTGCTTTGTTGAAAAGAAGGAAGGGTCTAGAAAGCATGAGGGACTTTGTGCTCATTCCACAAGCAGCCTGTGTCCCCGTGCCCCAGAGAGGGCTCCCTAGGGTCTCCTGCTCTGCCTTATCTTTCTTGGGAGCACATACTGGTGTCCCATGGAAAAGAGCCTGGAGAGACTACAAACTCCTCTTGTGTCTGGGGCCCCAATTCATAGCAAACTGAAGTGTTAGCTCACATGTGTTACATTTTTAGCTAATTTCTTCTTCCTTGTGTGTCTGGCAGCCACCTCTTAGTCCAGCGCTTTCACAAAGATAACACAATATGTGTGTCCCACGTCTCATCTTTGAGAGGCTCGTGCTTCCTTGGAGTTCAGTGGGACTTGGTTGACTTACAACCTCAGGTCTCTGATGGACTCAGGAAAAAGTGTGACTTTGTAGATTATGCCCCATATTCTTGTTATGGGGGGAGCCATGTTCTTCACCACTTTCCTCATTTAAAGTGAAAGGCTATAAACTTTCTTGAAACTGGTGTTTTTCACTGAATGATCTATCTTGGGCCTCTTTTTATGGCAGCAGCAATTTACATAGTAATTCAAGACTACTCTGGCTAGCACTGAGTACCCCACACAGGAACACTGCCAAAGATAATTCCTGAAACCCCAAAGGGGAGTCCAGGCTTGCTGCATCCCCATATTTATGCCACGCATAGTGGGGCAAAATATCCAGTCACTCTCTCAATAAGTATTGACTGAGTGCATCTGTGTGCAGGGCCTACCTCACAGCTACTGGAGACCCTGCAAGCAGACATGTTCTGCCTTCACAGAGCTCACAGTCTAGCAAAAGATAGTGAATATAGGGCCTCCTGGTGGTGCAATGGGTTAAGTCGCAGCACTATGAAGCATTCTAGAGCCACTGCAGCATGAGTTCGATACCCAGCCAGGGAGCTTCCCTCATGGCGTATCAGACCTCTCCTATCTCGCCCACTGCTCCCCTCAGCAGTGTATTTCAGTAGATCTGCCTGTTCTGCACCCCACTCTGTCTCTGAATCCTCTCACCACCACCACCTCACTCCTCTGGTCTACACCCCAGCTTGTATGCATAAAAAAATAAATCTTTTTAAAAAAGGTAATGAATATAACCATGGCAAGGTATAATAAGTGTCAAAAAAGAGGAAGTGGAAGATGCTATGGGACTTTGTGTCTGGGTCTCTAACTTAGTCTTGTTCAAGGAAAACCTTCTTGAAGAAGGGGCATTTCAGGTGAGAGCTGAGGAACAAGTAGGGGTTAGCCAGGCAAGAGGTATTCTAGTTACTGTGGGACTATATCGACCCCCCCCCCCAAACTTACTGGCATAAAACATCCATTCATTAGCATCATGAGTTCTCTGGGTCAGGAATTCACAGAAGGCAGAGTGGCTGTCTCTGCACCAGTGCCTGGGGCCTCAGCTGCAAGACACAGAGCTTGAGATCTGGAATCATCTAAAAGCTCATTTAGTCACTTATCTGGTGGCTGACAGAAAGGCCTCAGTTCCCCTCCACATGGGCCTCTTTGAGTGTTCTCTCCACAGGGGCCAGTTTGGGCTTCCTCAGCTTGGTGGCTGGATCCAAGAGCAGACATCCCAAAAGATAGGCAGAAACAGGATCCTCTTTTCTGACCCAGCTTCAGAAGCCACTCAGCATCTCTTTTGTGTTCTGTTTGTTGAAACAGTCCAAAATCCCCCCTCAGTTTCAAGGGAAGGGGAGATAGATCAAGAAATCAAGGGATTTCTTGATGCAGGGATGGCTAGGTTCTGGAACACTATTGTTATGTGGGACAAGAAATATGTCATGGCCATTTTTAAAACAGTGGGAAGAATGTTTCAGTGTGAGATAATGTTTGAACAATTTTTCAGTGGCAGAAGGCAGAACCCATCTGAGAACATAAAAAGAGCCTGGTAAGTCTGGCATGGAGTCAAGAGGAGATGGTATCAGATGCAGCTTAAGAGCTCAAAAGCCAACATCCTCATCTTGCCCTGGAGGAGTTTATCGTCTTAGCTGTAGTTCTTCCCTTCTGTTAGTGCTTTACCATCGACAGATCAGGGCTCGGTTAATTTCCTTCATGGTTTCAGACAACGCTCCCATCAGGGGTGTATTCTTTGCCCTACTTTACAGATGAAGAAACTCAGAGTCGGTGTGTTGAAGTAGGAGGCGAAGCAGAAAGATAGAGGTGCTCAATGCTTTTAGATGACACACAGCTAAAATTTCACACGTTAATAAGTTAACAATTTTGGTCACAGAAAAGTCTAGGAAATCAAATTCATGATTTCACTGATACTATAACAGGATACATCAAAGAAGTGAATTGATTTAAAATGGACTCAAGGGAAACTATTAGAAGAGTAATAGTGTAGAAGGCATGTGAATATGGTAATAATGATAAAGAGGAGAGTTTGAGAAATACTGATAGAGGATCAGGTCCTGGTGAGGTCCCAGGCACAAACATCCCGAGAGAGAGCCAGGCAAGTTATTTAGCCTGCTGGTGGCTCTATCTTCTCATTTTTCAAAATGAAGGTAATCATATTACTTCCCTTCATAGGGTTGTCGTGAAGAGTACATTAGTCAATATTTGTCAAGTGCTTCAAATAGTCCTTGGTACTTAGTAACTGCTCTATAAGTGTCTGTTAAATAACTAGATTAAATTACTGACTTGAGCATTAAAGGGACCATATTAGCACTTGAGACCGTAAAAAGTTCCAACATGTCTGTCTTCAGGCTGCACTCAAAGCCTATAATGGTTCTGTCTCCCTCTTCCTCCTTCCTTCCCTTCCTCCTCCCTCTTTCTCATTCTACATCTCAAAATTTCCAGTCTTCCAAGGACCTCTTCACAACCTTAAAAATTATGGCGACCCTCAAAACAACTTGCTTTTGTGGGTTCTCTCTAGTGATATTTACCATGTTAGAAATTTAAACTGAATAATTTTTAAATCACTGGGATACCGAAAGATACCTGCCAGGAGCCATTGCCTCACTCTCATCAGGAGACACGGCGGAGCTTCCAGGAAACACTGCATACTCCTGAGAGAGTCAGGGGGAAAGGCCAGTCACTTTTTTTTTTTAAAGATTTATTATTTATGCATACAAGAACTGGGGTGTAGACCAGAGACAGAGTGGGGAGCAGAACAGGTGGATCTACTGAAGTACACTGCTGAGTGGAGCAGCAGGCAAGGCAGGAGAGGTCTGCTACGCCATGTGGGAATCTCCTTGGCCGGGGATCGAACTCATGCTGCAGTGGCCACGGATAGCTTCATTGGCTGAGACTTAACCTGTTATGCCAGTAGGAGGCCCAAGGCCAGTCACTTTTTGGCACTACTATGGATATTGTTTGGAATTGGCAGGTCCCCTGAAAGGGCCTTGGGAATAAATAGACAATATATCTCTGTTTAAACGATTCTGCCAGATTTTGAGTTTGCCCTCTCCAAAACAAATGCACCTTCACTCCCCATCAATAAACCACACCCTCCCAGAGTCCTGGACACTGACATTCCCTCCTTCAGTCACCCGGGATTCCACCTACAGATTGAGCTGTTTCCTTCATCCATCAGTCAGTGCCACCAAATTCCATCGACCTCTCCTGTCTTTTGCAAGTGGACAAGCCCTCAAACTATTTGTAAGGTAGCCTATGTAATGATTAGAGCTCAGATTTCAATTTCACAAAACTCGCCATAGAACTCAGGGCAAGTTACTAATGCCTGTGCAAAATGCAAAAGTTCCAAAAAGTGTAAAATGAAGAGTCAGCCTCCTTTCTTCTCCTGTTCCTGGATACCCCCTGTTCCTGATCTAGGTGGTAGTTACTTCTTGAATATCAGCTCTCAGAGTGTCTAATTTCATGTCATCCTTTAACTTTATTGCCCATCAAAATGTAGGCTCACTTCACACCCCTCCCTGACTCATTTCCACAAATCAGAATTTGTTGCTCCTTCCTGTTTGTAAAGGTCTCATAAACCTCCGTAACACTTTCCAAATGCATTGCTTTTAACAGAGATATATTTTTCTCTCTTGTTATATTATAAGCATTCAGAAGCGTCTTTTTTCTTGTTAAGCCTGACGTCTGCTTAGTTCAGCACCTGATGTAGTGTGGGTGTTTGGTGAATCTGCAATGGCTGGATGGATTTTCCCTGATCATGGATTTTCAAAGAGCCCCCAGCACCTGTTGGGGACAGTCTAAAACTCCTCAGATGGCTTTTCCAGTTCTCTCCATTAGACCTCAACTTTCCTCTCTAAACTGATCCCCCAGGAAATTTGTCCATACGCAACACAGTCCCTTCATTAGAGCCTGCCTACCAGATTCTGTTAGGCCTTTGCTTATGCTGTTGATCAGCTGAATTCTGAAATCGAATATTGCATGGTGGCATATGCTATTTCCTAGGAACAAGAAGTTTATAGATTTATCCAATATGTAAATGCTTCCTGTCTCTCAAGAAATTTTCTGGTGGAAATTTGCAAGAAATCAACTCGTTGCAGCACTGTTTAAATTAGCAAAAGACAACATAGAAATAGTTTAACAGCATTCTGGTCTCTTTGTGGTATACAGCTATTAAGTGATCTAGAGCTCAGTATGTCAATCTGAATAAATTTTTTAAATATTTATTTATGCATACAAGCTAGGGTGTAGGCCAGAGGTGTGGGGTGGTGAGAGGATTCACCAGAGACAGAGTGGGGGGCAGAACAGGCAGATTACTGAAGTACACTGCTGAGGGGAGCAGTGGGCGAGGCATGAGAAGTCTGCTGCGCCATGTGGGAATCTCCCTGGCCGGGTTTCGAACTCATGCTGCCGTGGCTCTGGATAACTTCATAGTGCTGCGCTTAACCCATTGTGCCACCAGGGAGGCCCTGAATAAATTTTCTTTTAAGGATTTATTTATGCATACAAGAACTGGGGTGCAGGCCAGAGGTGTGCGGTGGTGAGAGGATTCACCAGAGACAGAGTGGGGAGAGGAACAGGCAAATTGACTGAGATACACTGCTGAGGGGAGCTTCGGGTGAGACAGGAGAGGTCTGCCGTGCCATGTGGGAATCTCTCTGGCCGGGGGATGGAACTCATGCTGCAGTGGCTGCGGATAGCTTCATAGGCTGAGACTTAACCCCTTGTGCCACTAGGGAGGACCCCCAATCTGAATAAACTTTAAATAACATCATGCTGCTTGTTTGGTTTCTCCTTATGGTTAAGGTTTGTGAGATTATCTAGGTTGCTGCTTGTGGTAGTGGCTTGTTGCTTCTTGTTGCTATATAGTATTCCGTCGTATAAATATCCCATAGTTTAACTATCCATTCTTTTTTTTTATTTTCTTTTTTTAAGATTTATTTATCTATGTATACAAGCTGGGGTACAGGCCAGAGGTGTGGGGCGGAGAGAGGGTTCACCAGAGACAGAGTGGGTAGCAGACAGGCTGATGGGAGCAGTGGGCAAGGCAGGAGAGGTCTGCTGTGCCATGTGGGAATCTTCCCAGCCAGGCGTCGAACTCACTTCGCTGCTGCCTACAGCTCCACAGCGCAGCGCTTAACCGCTGCACAACCAGGGAGGCCCTCTTTTTGTTTATTTATTTTCTAAATGTCTTTCTTTCTTTTTTGCTTTTATTTGTTTTCTTTTTCCTTTTTTTTTTTTTTGGTTCTTTACTATCCATTCTACTTTATGATCATTTGTATTGTTTTCAGCTTTTGATTGTTATGCTTTTGTTGTTTATCATGAATAGTCTCGTACTTCTCTGGACATATATGAATGCAACATAGGCTCACAATCCACCTAGAGTGGAAGAGATGCATAGATGATCGACTTTTGCTGTCATCAAATGGATTTCCAAAGTGATTGTACCAGCTTACGTCCTGCCAACCACGGATCAGAATACCAGTTGCGGGGCCTCCCTGGTGGCACAATGGGTTAAGTCTCAGCACCATGAAGCTATGAGCAGCCACTGCAGCATGAGTTTGATCCCTGACCAGGGAGCTAACTCACATGGTGCAGCAGACCTCTCCTGCCTCACTCGCTGCTCCCCTCAGCAGTGTATTTCAGTAGATCCGCCTGTTCTGCTCCCCACTCTGTCTCTGGTGAATCCTCTCACCACTGCACACCTCTGGCCTACACCCCAGTTCTAATATGCATAAATAAATAAATCTTTAAAAAAAAAGAATACCGGTTGTTTCACACCCTCACCAAAACTTGGTAATGTTCACCTTTTTTATTTTAATCATTTTTATGAGTGAGGAGTGAGAGCTCATGTGGTTTTAATTTGCAGCTCCCTGATGACTGAGGCTGAACAACTTTTCATATGCTTAATGGCCACATGAATTTCTTCTTTCAGTATGTACCTGTTCAGACATCCTGATTTATAGTAATTCTTTCTATATTCTGATGGTGAACACTTTTCATTTGTATCTATCACAAAGACTTCCCAACTTTGGGCCGTTGTCTTTTTATTTCAGTGATTATATCGGGTTGCCCATCCTTTCCCATCTTTGTCATCATCAGAATGCAATAGAAGAAAAGAAACTTAAACAAATGAATAGACTTTATATTTTAGAGAATTTTAGGGATAGAAAGTCGAGCAGATAGTATGGATAGTTTTATATAGTTCCTTTCTACCCCCAACTGTCTCCCCTTTTATTAATATATTCATCAGTATAGTATATTAATTACATTTGCGCCAATATTGGCACATGAACTAAATTCAGAGTTTACATTAAGGGGCACTCTGTGTTGTACAACAATATGAGTTTTGATAAATACATAATGTCATATATCCACCATTACATTATTATGTAGAATCGTTTCACTGCCCTAATAATTCTCTTTTCACCCCTTCCTTCCTTTTCCTCTCCCCCACCCCCAACTCCCTGGCAACCACTGATCCTTTTATCATGTCTATAGCTTTGCTTTTTCCAGAATATCATATAGTTCAAATCATACAATATGTAGCCTTTCCAGACTGACTTCTTCCGCTAAGTTATATGCAGCTAAAGTTTTGTCCGTGTCTTTTTGTGACACGATAGCTCATTTCTTTTTATCACTGATTGCTGTTCCGCTGTATGTTTGTACCATAACTTGTTTATCCATTCACCTTTTTAAAAAAATTCTATTTATTTTAAAGATTTATTTATTTATGCATACAAGCTGGGATGTAGGCCAGAGGTGTGTGGGGGAGTGAGAGGATTCACCAGAGACAGAGCAGGGAGCAGAACAGGCAGATTGACTGAAATACACGCTAAGGGGAGCAGCAGATGAGACAGCAGAGTCTGCTGTGCCATATGTGGGTTAGCTCCTTGACCAGGGATCGAACTTGTGCTGCAGTGGCTGCTGATAGCCTCAAAGTGCTGAGACTCAACCCCTTTCACCATCAGGGAGGCCCGATCTTTTGTCCATTTTTTAGTTAGGTTGTCAGTTTTCTTAATATTGAGTTTTAAGTGCTCTTTGTATATTTGGGGTAAAGTCTATTACCTGATAAGTAGTTTGCAAATATTTTCCCCAGTCTGTGGTATTTATTTCATTCTCTTAATGTTGTCTTTTGCAAAGCAGAAGTCTTAATTTTAGTGAAGTCCAGCTTGTCAGTTTTTTCATTCATGGATCTAAAAGCTCATTACCCAGCCCAGAGTCACCTAAAATTTCTGCTTTGTTATCGTCTAGAAGTTTTCTATAGCTTCATATTTAGGTCTATGATCCATTATGAGTTACTTTTTGTGAAAGATGTGAGGGCAGTCCCTAGATTCTATGTGGCCTAGATACTATTTATATGAATGTCCAGTTATTCTGGAACCATTCTTGAAAAGACTGTCTTGTCTTTGTCAATGATCAATTGATTATATTTGTGTGAATTCTCTACTTAGTTTCATTGATCTGCCTATTCTTTCACCAAAGTCACACATTTTTATATGGTGAAAAAAACTTACATTTAGAATTCACCAGCTGGACTCAGTTTAGATGATGCCAATTTTTTTGCCAACATCCAAGCATCATAGTCACGAGATAGTTGAACATAAGCCTTCTTCTCCCATCAGATCTGATCAGGGTATTGACCTTGGCCACATCAATATCATAGAGCTTCTTCACAGGCTGATCTGGTACTTGTTGGCCTTAACATCCAAAATGAACACAAGTGTGTTGTATTTTATCTTCTCTATTGCTGACTCAGTGGTTGGGGGAACTTGATGACATAGTGGTCAACCTGGGGGCATTTTTTTTTTAAAGATTTTTATTATTTATGCATACAAGCTGGGGTGTAGGTCAGAGGTATGGGGTGGTTGAGGATTCACCAGAGACAGAGTGGGGAGCAGAACAGGCAGATCAACTGAAGCACACTGCTGAGGGGAGCAGCGGGCGAGGCAGGAGAGGTCTCCTGTGCCATGTGGGTCAGGTCCCTGGCCGGGTATCGAACCTGTGCTGTGGTGACTCTGGATAGCTTCATAGTGCTGAGCTTAACCCGTTGTGCCACCAGGGAGGCCCAAAGCTGGGGGCATTCTTCAAGGACATTTGGGTTGCCTTCAGCACTGCAATGTCTTGGGCTGTCAGAAGGTTGTCGACATGCAGATCTTCCTTTTTTGAAGATGCAGATGCCTTTCAACACTGCTTCCTTGGCCTTCGGAGCTTTTGCTCTGAAGGGGTAGGGGCTTCCTTCTTTTGATTTCAGCGCCATCTTCATGACAAGGGTCCTCACAATGTCTTGATTATCATAATTTTATAATAAATCTTGAAGTTGAGTAGCATCAGTCCTCTCATTCACTGGTGTTTTAAAATTTGAATTCATAATTTGTATATATTCCATGTATGCACTGCTTATTTCTTCTTATAACTCTAGTCAAGTAGATGTGACATATGGTATATTCTATTCACAGAGCTGTAAGGAGACTAAATACCTGTTCATAAATCCAATATGTAACTGAGTCTTCCTTTTTCAGTGCCTGGATACACTAACTTGTCCCTGGGAGCAGCAACCTTGCTGTTTTCTGCAAGATTAACAACCGCCCCTCCCCCACATCCATTGGACTGTCTTTTGTGAGTTAGCAGATGTTGGCCCTCCAGTTCAATTGATACTGGGAACCCTGGCACCACTGAGAATGTAATCAGATAGAACTGGGCAAAACTAACACCTTGAAAAGTTCTGTGGCAAATACGCCTGATTGGCTAGCTCACTACCCTTACGTTCTCTTTTCCTTTGCCTCCTCTTGCCATGTAGAGGCTAGAAATGGTTACTTTCCAGACTTTTCCAGAGCTACCTTATAGGTAAAGTAGTTCCAAGACTCAATTCTGGCAAGTGAGATATAAGCAAAAATCTACTGGGGACTTCTAAAAAGCGTTTGTTTTCTTAATAGGCAGCTAGTGCTGTTCCCCTTCTCCCGTTCTTCTTTTTTTAGATTTATTTATTTATGCAAAGAAGAACTGGGGTGTAGGCCCAGCGGGTGAGTGGTGCAGTGGATGAGAGGACTCACCAGAGACACAGTGAGGAGCAGAACAGGAGGATTTACTGAAATACACTGCTAAGAGGGAGAGACAGGGGAGGTCTGCTGTGCCATGTGTGGGTCAGCTCTCTGGCCAGGGATCGAAGTCAGGCCGTGGTGGTGATAGTGCTGAGACTTAACTCCATGTCACCAGGAAGGCCCTCTTGCTGTTCTTCTTTTTTTTTTTTTTTTTTTTTTTATTTTTATTTATACATACAAGCTGGGGTACAGGCTGGAGGCGTGGGGCGGCGAGAGGGTTCACCAGAGATGGAGTGGGTAGCAGAACAGGCAGATCAGAAATACACTGCTGAGGGGAGCAGCGGGCGAGGCAGGAGAGGTCTGCCGCACCATGTGGGATTCTCCCCGGCCGGGCGTCGAACTCGCGTCGCCACTGCCGACAGCTCCACAGTGCAGCGCCTAACCACTGCGCCACCGGGGAGGCCCTTGCTGTTCTTCTTGAACATAGATATGATGATAGGTATGATGCTTGTTGCTGCTGCAGCCATTTTTTGTCACTACAGTAAAAAGCTCAAACAACAACAAACAGACAAAGAATGGTGGAGGAGCAAAAAATAGATATGAATTATGTTTAACAGCTGAACTAGTTACAGCAATCATCTACCTCAGAACTTCTTGTACCATGGGAAAACAAGGTGTTAAAAGCCACTGTTGGTCAATTTATGTATTACCTACTATCTAAAAACAATCTGCTAGCTGTTTCTGGGCACCATCATTGTGTAAGCATCTTTGGAATGCCTGTTATGGAAATTATCACAGGATCCCTTGACACATTCTCTTGAATGTCCCCACTAGTGGTGATTATTCTTCCTTTTTCAGCTGACGGAAATGGACTTTTCACTTAGAAAAGACTCAGTGGAGGACATGAGAGTTGTATTCCTTAGCTGAAGCTCACTTTCCTGTGAAGGGCTGGGCAGAGAGCTGAGAGGGTGCTGAGCAGGAAGCAGATTAGGGTCTGCTTGAGCCAACCTTGGGGAGTGAGATTGGCTGAGTCTTTCTTAGTTTAGCTAAGTGGGTTTGAAAGAAGCTACAGAAGACCAATAATACTGTGGAAGTAGGTGCGTGATTCCAAATAGAGCAGGAGCCTGAACACAGGTGTGGTGTGCAGATGATGACTTTGGATACTCTTGATGGACCAGTTGGACTGGAGTGGACAGTTGGAGCCCTTGGAGATTTTTCATTTTATGTGAGTCACCGGGCTGTTCTAGTCACATTTTTTCCCCCTTGGTGAAGTGAAAAGACTAACTGAAACCAGGGGGTCTCAACCTTTCCTCACAGGGACCTAGAATGTATTCCCAAAGGCTTTGCAACCACAAGTCCTACAGGAAACACAAGCAAAGTCTGTTTTGTTTTGTTTTTTGAACAAAGATTATCTTGATATCTACCCAATATAATTATTGTTTCTAGAGTATGCTGGACATAGGATTTTACATTCTATATTTGGATACCACCAAAGACAGAGAGCACACAATCTCCTGAAGTAGCCCAGCTCAACTAGTTAGTTCTTTCAAATTGATCAGAAAATATTTATGGCTGGGAAGGGCATCTGATTCTGATTTAACCCTCCTTTGAGTATCTATTACTATTCCCATTTACTATGTAAAATGGGAATAATAATAATAATAATGCCTTATAAGATTGTAATGAGGATCAAATAAATTAGTGTGAATATACATGCATGGGGGTATATGTACACAGATACATGTATGTATTTATTTGCATATAAAAATTACATGTATATACATGTGTGATACATATACACATATCATATGTGCTTATATATTCATACAGAGAGAGAGCGCGCACAGGAGAGGGCAATTAATAGTAGCTACTGCTATCACTATTTTCTTCTTCTTGACATCTACTCCCTACCGACAGAAGTTCATTCTGATAACAAATATCTACTGAGCATCAAACATTGTAAGAACTACGTGCCAGCGACTGTGCTAGAAGTCATAGAAATATCAGCATACTTGTCTATTGTTAGTTTTAAGATCTTCTGTGAAATTGCCAGCATAGATCAGTGGTTTAAAATGGAGATTCTGGATTAAAATATTCCAGGTTTTTAATCTCAACTTCACTACTCCCTAGGTATGTGATTGTGAGAGTATTGCTTAATTCACTGCTATGCCCTTATCTCCCATGGTACATGTTCAATAATGTCAGTTATTTAGTTTAATGCCTCAGTGACCCTAACAAGTATTTCAGCCTGAACCTGGAGAGCTATGCATAGATGATCTCAAAGTATACTTTCACAAATTCAGAAACAGATATGGTGGGGGGTGGGGAGGGAGATAAAGTGGAGTGAGTCACAACATTTTTAGGAGAAAGCATTTCACAAAGCTAAATTCACAAAGATGTCTTTTAACTCCTCTAAATGGGGAGGAATTACCCTTTGGGAGCTCACAGACTAATTCATACTCTTGATGTGAAGCAGGAAAAAAAACAACCTATGGTGTGGCAAACATGAGACAAACACTATAAATGCTAAATATGTACATTCAGTTCTACACGAGGGTGGGTGCTGCTTGGTTCTCACTGGAGGGAGAGGTAGTATTCAAAAGCTCAGACTCTGGAGTCAGGCAGATCTGGTTTTGAACCCGAACTTGGTTTCTTTTCAGTTATGTGACCCTGGGCAAGTTGCTTTTAATTTTTTTTATACCTCAGTTTTCTTTTCTGCAAACATAAAGAGTAATGGTTATCGGACCTCCCTGGTGGCGCAGCGGTTGAGTGCTGCGCTGTGGAGCTGTGGGCAGCAGCGATGAGAGTTCGACGCCCGGCCGGGGAGAATCCCACATGGTGCGGCTGACCTCTCCTGCCTCGCCCGCTGCTCCCCTCAGCAGTGTGTTTCTGATCTGCCTGTTCTGCTCCCCGCTCTGTCTCTGGTGAGCCCTCTCGCTGCCCCACGCCTCTGGCCTGTACCCCAGCTTCTATGTATAAATAAATCTTTTAAAAAAAAAAGAGTAATGGTTATCTAAGGAAGTGTACTCAGTACAGTGCCAACATAGTAAATGCTCAATAAAAGCAAAATTATTGTTATTATCTGACAAATGGCACCCTATGGATGATGACAAGTTTCCAGTCTCAGAAAATGATGGCAACGTGTTCCTTTGAGGTTCCTCATGGGTGGGGCCTGGTCTCTGCCTTCAGTGGGGCCTCCCTGGTGGTGCAGCGGTTAAGCGCTGCGCTTTGGAGCTGTCGGTAGCAGCGACTGGAGTTCGACTGACACCCTGCCAGGGAGAGGCCGGGGAGATTTCCACAAGGCGCTGCAGACCTCTCCTGCCTCGCCCGCCCACTGCTCCCCTCAGCAGTGTATTTCCCACCATCTGCCTGTTCTGCTCCCCACTCTGTCTCTGGTGAACCTTCTCGCTGCCCCACGCCTCTGGCCTGTACCCTAGCTTGTATGCCTAAATAAATCTTAAAAAAAAAGAAGTTAGCCATGATGCCTCCCTTGTGACCAAGGGAACTTCCTTAGAGCAGAGGGTGTTTCCTCCATCAAACTTGGGACTCCACAAGGCTAGAACTGCTTCTCTGCCTCAGAGGTGGCAACAGACCTTGTCTCTCCCATCAGCCTGGGGACTGTGTGTGTGAGGCTGGCTCCGCTCTAGGCCGCTTGCTCTAGGACCGATTCCCTTTTATTCTCTTCTGAGGCCCAGGAAACAAGAGTAAGGAATGTGCCTCTTCAGCAGCCTCCTAGGGCAAGAAGGAGTAAGATTCTCGGGGCCCCGGGGGCCTCCAGCCCGTACGGTCCGGCTCTGAGGAAGTCTTGAGAAGGTTCTTAGGAGATTGTCAGGCTCTAGGGGGAAGAAGGGGAGTGTGGGGACATCCCACAGGCTAAGTGAGGGAGTATTTTACGCGGACGTGGGGTGCGGGGGTGCGTCCGGGTAACTAATGGCAACTGGGCGGGGTGAACCCTCTCGGCTGGAGCTCTGCGTGAGAGAAAAACTACTATTCCCAGGGTGCCCCAGGGCCCAGCTCGGCTTTCCCGCCCGCCCACTGGCTGCCGGTAGGGCGAGCAGCGAAGTTGATTGGCCGCGGCGTTGCGGGCTCCCCCACTAGCAGGTTAGTAGGCGCCGCCGGCAGCAGACGTTGACCGGGCGCTGTGGGTGGAGGAGCCCGACTCGCCATTCTGGAAACCGCGGGGCGCCGTCTTCGTAGCGTAGCCGCCGGCTGCGAGGCGCGGGGCGGGGGCGGAGACTGCGTGGCGCAGGCGCGGTGCTGGGCTTCTCCTGGGTCCCCAGACAGCTGGAAGAGATAAACAGAGGAGGAGGGAGGGGGGTGCGTGTGTGAGAGCGCGCGAGGGAGTGTGACTGTGTGTGAGCGAGGGTGTGAGGCTGTGCGCAGGGGCGGGCGGAGGCGCTGTCCGGCCGCGGTCAGGCGCCGGGCGGGGAGCATGGGAAGGGGCTAAAGCTGCCCGGGCCCCCCAGCCCCCTCCCCGGGATCCGCGCCCCCCCTCCCGGGAGAGGGGCCGGGCCCCCCGGACGGACATGGGCTCCTGAAGTTGCGACGCCGCCGGTCCCGGGAAGAGGCCTGACAGGTACGGTAGCCGCCGCCCCCTGCCCTCCGCGGGCGCCCCGGCGAGGACCGGCTCCCATAGCTCCGGCACACCGGCCGCCCGCTCTGAGCCGGCCCCAACCCTGCCGGCCCGGGGACCTGTACCCGCCCGCCGGGGGCCCCGGGTGTCCCGAGAGGGGGGCAGGCCTTGCTGGGGCGGAGGGCAGAGTGGGCCGGGGGCCGCGTGGGGGCGGAGGGCTGGTCGGGACGTGGGGGGAAGGCGCTGGGAGTTCAGGGAGGCTCTGCGGAGGGAAAGGTGGCAGCCGTCCCATCACGGGACTTTTTTGCGGAGTTTTGTTTGACATCTGATCTGCGCGGGTCTCAGGAAGAAGGGGGCAGGTGGAAGTGCCGGCAGGACAACGTTGACCTGACCTGCTCCACGCTCTCTCAGTCCTCGTGTTCCCCTCTCGCTCTCTCTCGCGCTCGCGCTCTCTCTCCCTCCCCCCTCCCTCCCCC